>PITA01012318.1:0-62581 GCA_004023965.1 Spilogale gracilis
GATTCCCTGCAGAGCAGGAAGCCTGATGTGGGACTCGATCCCAGGACTCCAGGATCATGACCTGAGCTGAAGGCAGTCACTTAACCAACTGAGACACCCAGGCGCCCCATAAAATGCATTTCTGACTTGTGATACTTTCACTTGGAACAGATTCCTCAGGACATAACCCCAGGGTAAGCCGAGAAACATCTATACACCAGGAATTCTGTGGACAGTGTTTGACATGCAAGTGGCTTTTAGGCACCTTTGCCGTATTAGTTGCTCTCCAAAATGCAATTGCCAGAAACTTACACCAGGGAGCAGAAAGTAAATTCACCTTACGAAGCAAAATTATTACTTGGAAAATGGTCGGTGAGTGATAATTATTTGCCCTCTCCAGAGGTCTTAATTGGTTTAGGTAAAAGCACCATTGGGTATACTTTTTTAAAAAGTCTGTAATTAATTGAAACTTCATGTCAGTTAATATAATCCCAGACCGGTGATGGACAGGATCTCCATGCCACGTGGGAAAAGGAAATCATTAAGGCCAGAACCTGCTCAGATCCACTCAGGTAATTTGGCAGACGAACGGAGACCGGTATTCACACCATCTCTCTCCCCAAATAACTCTTTTTCTCTTTATTATTCCAATTGCTTCATACAGTTCTTCTGAAACTATATACAATATGGGGGGGGGGATGTTGTAAAATAAAAAGCACAAGATTTCCAAATGTTAAAGAAAGGGAGAAACGCTCCCTGTCTTTGGTAGCTTTTCCCTGGGAAGACTCACCCTGCACCAGGGTACGGGCAATGGTGTTAATCAAAGGCATGCTCCGGGCCACCTTCCCAGAGAATATCCCCTTCTCCTCATGTTTTCTCACTGACAGTATACAGAAAATTAACTTCCACATCAAAAACTATGGGCTTGCCAATGTTGAAGCATTTGGGGGTTGTTCTGTGAGAATTTTCAATGAAAAATCATAAAATTTTAGACTTCTACTTAGTAGACATACCATTTCTCTGATTTTGAAAGAATCCTTAAGGCATCTGAACAGCAGTGGATTATAGCAAAACATTTCAGACTTTTGACATGCTATTACCGCATTTGGCTGAATTTTTAGTCTGTAATGCAATGTAAGGCAAGAATTGGGAGCCATTTATCTGATAGTTCGTTAGTTTGCTACCACTGCATGACAAATGGCCACACAGAGAGCCTCTTAAAAAGCAGAACACATTTATCCTCTCTCAGTGTCTGTTGGTCAGGAGTCCCCTCCCTGCTTAGCTTAGCTGGGTTCTCTGCTCAGGGTTCCACAATGTCACTGCCAAGTTCTCAGCAAGAATGCTTTCACCTCGATTCTCAACTAGAGAAGAATCCACTCCTGGGACTATAGAGTGTGACGGTTAATTTCACACATCATCCTGACTGGATTAAGGGAGGCCCAGATAGGGTCCTTGTGCCCATAAGGGTGCTTGTGGAGAAGATGAGAACTGGAATCTATAGACTGAGTTCAGGAGATGGCCCTTCCCAATGTGCCCAGATCCCATTCAAACCATCAGGGGCCCAAATGGAACAAAAAGGCAAAGGAAAGGCAAGTTTTCACTCTCTTTCCTTAAGCTGGGACAGGACATCCATCTTTGTCTGCACCCAGACATCAGAACTCCTGGTTCTCAGGCCTTCGGACTCTGTAACTTAGCATCAGTGCCACTCCACCACCCTAGTGATCAGGCCTTGGGCCTCACGATGGAAGTCCATTATTGGCTTACCCTGGTTTTTTTGAGTTGGACTGAATTATACCCCTGGCTTTCCTGGTTTTCCAGCTTATAGATGGCCAACTGTGGGACATCTTATCTCCCAAAGCCCTGTGAGCCAATTCCCATAATAAACCTACCCTAATATCTCTCTATATCCTGTTAGTTCTGTTTCTCTGGAGAAACCTAACTAATCGATTCAAGTTGTTGGTAGAATTCATTTATTTTGTGGCTGTATGACTGGAGGCCCCAGCTTCTAATTTTCTGTCAGCTAGAGGTAACCCTCAAGTCTTAGAGAGGATTGCCCATGTGCCCTACCCTATGGACCTTTTCATAGGAGTTCAAAACATGGCAGCTCATTTCTCCAAGGCTAGTAGGACAATCTCTCTCCAGTCTAAGACCAAGTCTTATATATTATAGCAGTCACCATGGGAGTGACATTATACCCTCTTTGCCATACAAGTTAACCTCATGGAGACAGTGACATTCCATCATCTTGTTGTGCTGTACTGCTCAGAAACAAGTCACAGGTCCCTCCCACTGAGTGTGTATCACTCTGGGCATGACTCACTGGGGTCATTAGCAGTTTGTTATTTAATGCTAAGAACATTGAGTTCCTGAAGGTCTTTGAGCCCCTACAATTCAGATCTGCAATTGAATTTTGCCTTTGGATGACTTAGCCCTGAAATCAAAGTGCCAAAATAAATATTTTATGTGTTCCATTCAGACTCTATGGTATTTACTTTCTGATTCATAATAAAACTATTTCCTTATTGGATTACTATTGTCTTGTTATAGTCCACCAGTTTGACAATTGTCTCACTTGTATTTTTTTTTTCCTTTGTGAAGAAAACTGTTCCAAAAATAACAATACATACAGGGATTTGTTTCTCCTTGTTATGCATGGAGAACATTTTACTTCTGTAGTGGATGCCTTTAGGAAGGCTTCTCAATCAGTGAAAACAAACCTGCCTTTGATGACGGCTGTTTCAATGATATGTGACTACAGGATTTACCCTTTGAACAAAACTTTGTGATCCAAAGCAATAGATCTGCCTTATGTTCTTCAAATGGCAGCGCACCTTGGGTGAAGGGGGCTGCAGGTCAGGGAAAGGCGTCAGAATCAAAAGGTATTGCAAAATGTTGTTAACAAGAAAACAGTGAGATTCCACTATACACCTGTTAAAAAGGCCAAAATCCAGAACACTGACAACACGGAATGCTGGCGAGGACGTGGGGCAGCGGGAACGCTCATTCACCACTGGGGGGGGATGCAAAATGGTACAGACACTTTGGGAAGGTTTGCCAGTTTCTTACAAACAAAACACACTCTTACCATTTGACCCACCAACAAGCCAAAGGACTTGAAACTTACGTTGACACAGAGACCTGCACTTGGATGTTTGTAGCACCTTTTTTCTTAATTGCCAGACTTGGGAGCAACCAAGATGCCTTCCAGTGGGTGGATGGGTACATAAACTGTGGTCCAACTGGACAATAGAATATTATTCAGTGCTAGGAGAAATGAGCTATCAGGCCATGAAAGGGTGTGGAGGGATCTTAAATGCTTGTTATTAAGTGGAAGAAGGCAATCTGAAAAGTCTCCACACTGTGGTTCCAACCCTATGACATGCTGGAAAAGGCAGAACTATGGAGACAGTAAACAGGTCAGAGGTTCCTGGGTGAAAGGAAGGATGAGGAGGCTGAGCAGGTAGAGTACAGAGGATTTTTAGAGCAGTGAAAACACTACGTCGTACTATAACAATGGATACACATGGCTGTGCGTTTACCCAGGGCCGTAGGCGGCCCACCCCCAAGAGTGACTCCAATGTGAACTATGAACTTTCGGTGACAATGATGGCTCAGTGTGGGTCCATCGGTTACAGGAAAGGTCCTCTCTGTATGGCTCTGGTGGGGGAAGCTGAGCAGCCCCTGTGCCTTCCTCCCACTTTTGTTTTAAACCTGTAACTGTTCTAAAAAACTAAAATCTTTGAATAAAAACAAAAGCTAAGCAGTTGTCTTTCTGTCGGGCTCCTCAATGACTTCAAAATGCTGGTGTGCTTCATGAAATCTTTGAAGAAGTGGATAGAGCTCTCCATATTGGTAAACATTTCTTGAGCAAAACAATGATGTGACACCCTTATTAGTACTCAAGGGAGAATCTACTGCACATCCTTTGTCTATAAAATGTGGGTCTAGAAAATTAAGAACTCCCGCAGGAAAATTCCTCAGGGAGCTGGCCAGAAAGATCTCTACCCAAATGTCTGGCACTTTTTGTGATGCTGGTTATATATATTATTTATCATAAATTCTAAGTTAGAAAGGGTTGTAAATATTAACAGGGTACCCAAGTCTGCTGAGCCTTAGGATTTACAATGAGTATTGAAGGGTCTGACTTCACAGCTCCTGAGGAGTGACTAAATGCTGTGGGCCCTCCTTCCCCGTTTTGTGGAGTCTGAACCAGGAAGCTGACGTCCCTTCCCCTAAAATTAATGGCTTCTTATTTGCATAATGGCCTCCTTGTGTTCACTTTACACAGGCAGTTAATTACATCAGAATCCCTCAAATACAGGGTTTATCTATTGGATTAATGATACTCGGACGGGAACCATGAATTTCCCCTCTGCTATCCCTTGCGAATGACCATGGTTTGTACGTTGTGGAACCGAGTGTGCGGGGTATCGAAGAGTCGGTTTTAGAAGACAAAATACCGCGGCATATCATAACATAAAATCTTTAAAGTCGATTCTTTGATTTGACTCAGAGCAGGATAATCAGCATTGGGAAAAATCCAACTTGTCAACACGCTCCAAATAACAATGGGTTTGGTAAAAATATAACAACAATAACAAAAAAGGTAGAAGTATAGCCCTCCCTCCCTTATTTAAGTCTGGAAGCGGGGGTCCAGAGCTGTGCTGACAGGCCTGCCCTGCCAAGTCACGGAACCCTGCAGCCTTCTGTCCCACCTTCCCCTGGGCATGGGCTGAAATGTCACTGCTCAAGGTGGCAGGGGGGGAGCTGAAGCCAGAGGACAAGGTGTTCACTCTGATTGTCTCTTATTTTAAGGAAGCCTAGCTAGCATTAGGACGCTTCCAGCAATCTGCTGCCGGCATAACGAGGTCCGGCAATTTAACTGTCAAGGCAACACCCACTTCTTAGCTCCGGGGGATGGGAGTCTGGCCGGGCATGGCTGGTCTTCTGCTCAGTCTCACAAAGCTAAAGTCAAGATGTCAGGAAGGCTCTCACTTAGAGCTCAAGGTCTTGTTCTATGCCCATTCAGGTTGTTAGCTCAGTCAGTTTCTTGCAGTTGTGGGCCTGAGGTCCCCTTCCCTTGATGGCTGTCCCCTGGTGGCTGCTCTCAGCAGCTAGATGCCCCCATTCCTGCAGGTGTCTCTCTTCATCTTCAAAGCCAGCCATGGAAAACTTCCCATGTAGTCTTTGTCCTTCTTCACATCTATACTAGGAAGACTGTGGTTCCTTTTAAGAGTTCCCTCAGAAAAGCATCCCTCTCTTAAAACCAAAGATGCCATATAACTTAACCTAACCATGGGAATGATACCCCATCATTTTTACAACCTTGGGGTCATGTGCCCAGTCTTAGGGACACCTTAGAATTCGGCCTACCAGCAATAGTCTTTATCCTGAGTGGTTTAGAACTTGGAACCTGGAGTGTTTGAAGACTCTGCAGACTCTGCCAGAGAGATTATATGAACGAAGAAGAGGAAGAGGCCAAGAAACGTGGTCATCCACTAATCACGGAGTTGTCTTTCCCTGCACCAGTGAGGTTTAGGTGACCACTCGACAGACCACCATCCTCCAGGAGCATCCTCCTCAGAAACACTCTGTTTCTTGGTCACTGGTTTGTTGTCTTCTGCTGAATTTTAATGTAAAGCTGCATTCTTATACTCTATACCAACTGCACCTCAGTGAGGAAACGTAAGAATTTCACACACACTAGACAAGGAAGTCCTGCGATCCTTCCTGAGAGAGCAGTCACAATCCCACAGAAGACTGTATTTCCCAAAGATGGCCACACTCTCTTCCATCCCACGTGTTCCCATATTCTGTGACTTCAGCCCCCCTCCCAGTGAAAGGTGGAGACAGTTTCTGTCTCTGCACCTGGATGGACCTTAGTAACATGACACACTAGCTTTCCAGTGGAGAGGCCAACTCTCTGCGTGCTCTCCCCCTTGGAGTGCTGACCTCCATGTCGGATGTCCCACTGCATGAGGCGGCCATGCGGTCAGGGAGCCTGAGCTTACGCCTGTGAGGGACGGGCTCACGGACTCACCGTTCTCAGGAATACATTCATGTTTAACAATATCAACTTTGTGTGGAGAGAAGCTCACTGCTACAGTGTCAGATAAATGTGTAAATAAATGTTTGTGTATTGGAGAAATATTTAGGTGATTTTGCGGTGTGACATAAGTATAAACCTTTGTGAAAACCAGGGTAAGGATCATATAAAACTTTAATAAGCAATAAATAAAATAAACACAGTTTTAATAAATGTCTGTTTTGGGGCATTTTTGAGACATATATATATTTATTGTATTTTCCAGTTTATCATTTCTCCAGGAGTTTTGGGGTCACAAGTAACTCACATTTGCTTGCTGAGTAATGCACTCAGCCTCTTACTCCTCGATAAATCTCTCTTTTAAGATATTTTTTAATGAGGTGGAATTTTTGATACCAGTATCTTCTGAGAGGTAATTGGAGAGCGCAGAGTTTTCCTGAGTATTTATACTTTATATTAACATGATTGTGGATGTGGACAGACAAGTCTCCCCTTTGTACATGTGGTTGGCTTTCTCAGGAGGGTTTGATGAGCTTGGGATTCCATTCTTAGCAATGTCCACACAGCAGACATATTAAAAAGACGAAAGATACTGTTCTTAAAGTCTAGTTTTAGCAGACTTTGAATTGACCTTACACATATGACTCATGACAAAATGTTGCCCCTTTTTCAATCCTGCACGTGCTCAAACCGTGCACTTTAAACCCAGAGGGGTTGTAAGACTCCAGCCCTCTCTGCCAGGAAATGGCGTGTCAGCTGGATTCCACATGTATCTCTTTTACAAAGTCCCCTACTAGATGCAAACATCTACTTCCTTCTTGATTCACCGTCCTTAAAGCTATGGGGAATCAAGCTCAGCAGCAACATTAAAGACAAAGGATGAGGGTTAGGGGAAGGGGTTGGAGAGGGAGGGGGAAACGGAGGCTGGCCCATTGCTGCAGGAGCCAGTGGGCCCACACTGGAGGGCACTCTGGAGGCTAACAAGATGCCATCATCCCTTGTTTCCGTCACTCTACCAGAAAATATGGCAGTATTCTCCACAGAATGTATTCCAATCCTTGCAAATATACTCCGCAAGGATTTTTATCCTCATTTTAACACAGGAGAAAACATTCTTTTAGACTAATTGAGTAACTAGGAAAATAAAGACTGATTAAATAAAATTTCTGAAGTTGAATGTGTTTAGATTCCTTTTGTTAGTTTCTATATGTGAAAATAGGAAGCAGTAAAGTTTTTCAGTAAAATCCTTGATAACATATTATATATGTATATTAAGTGTATTATATATGTAAATTACATGACATAAAAAATACATAAATCATTGTAATCTTTTTTAATTATTAGTAAATATAAATGATGCTTTTAAAAAATTAGAAGGTGGTTTGTCTTACAACTCACACTTTGTATTTCTGTGGTTTAAGTTTCTCCAAAAACTTATTTGAGTAACTAGGGAAAGAGGATTAACACTGGTTGAAAATTCTGTCTAGAGACACTGAATAGATTGTCTCGGTTACTTTTAACAATGAGCAAAATTTAAATATGAGCTTCACAGATATTACGTAATCTGCCCAGTGTCGGGAGGGCGTGGTGGTGGTGGGCCTGGATGGAGGTCCAGGACTCATGGGACCCCTGCCTGGCTCCTCTGTGAGCCTTCCCACGAGAGTTCACACACCTGCTCCGTCAGGAAGGGCTTGTTCCCAGTGTGGGATTGTGCTCATGCGCAAGCCCTGCCTGCCCCGGGTTCTGCGTGCCCCTTGACCTCTGGGCCCTGCCCCCCCACAATCAACTACAGACACATCTCTCAGATGGGGTACGCAAGACTATGCCTTCCTGTGAACTACCAAATCGGTGACACTTTCAGGAGAATATTAACAGCAACACAATCAGGAAGTCCTCAGATTCATAAATGCCTAACAACTGTGCTGCATCTTACTTTGATATTCGGAATCTGAATTTCTTGTATGGATTTTATTGTACATGTGATTTATGGTCAATTCATTTTCCTTCTCACTCTCCTCCTTTTGCCCTCCCTTCCTCCTTCCCTCCCTCACTTCCTTCCTTATCCTTTGACAAAAGCAATATATCCCTTCATATGATTGGTAATTTCATACTATTTATTTCAGGGAGTTCACTTCAAACTTTTCCCCTGGAGCCTTCTGATTCCTTACCCTAATAGACACGATTGCTTTCATTTTCAGGTTAGACCCAGGATTTCTTAAACCGGGTTTACTCTTCATTGTCAGAGGTTTTGGCCGGTTGGCTTAGCAGCTGATTCTCTCCAAGTTGGTGGTGAGGGTGGGCATACCAGAAGATCTACCCACAGAACTGACTCCTACAGCTCCCTCACCATCCTCCTGAGCATCCAGAAACCCGTGCCAGCCTGCTTCCCGTCCTGTGCAGTGCAGATCCGACACTGGGCCCCTGTGGGCTTCTCAGATGTGCTCTGCACCCTCAGTGTGCTCTCACCTCAAGAAGCTGACCCGCCCAGGTATCTCATTGTCTGATCTGCCCGATTTTATCTGAAGACCCACGCCATTCTTCAGTGTTCTGAATTCTACTCTGTTTCATTAGCTCTTTTCTTCCAGTCCTGGGGTCTTCTCCTTTTTGGAGCTGAACTCCTAGGAACTCAGGAATTGACCTTTTGTTCTCATCTCATGCGCTTCTTGTTTCTTTTCTTCATCTCTTTGCCCCAAATCTGAGAGCTTTCTTTATTTCTTCAAGTCCTTTACCGGAATTCTATTTATTCTATTTCTGCAATACATTATATTAGAAATTCCAAAAATTTGAATGGAAATAGTTTCTGGACGAGTGTGTAAGCAGCTTAGAAGTTTTCATTGCATTATGCACACAACACAACAACAAAAGAAACCTAAACAACCAGAAAATCAATAATTCTTCCTAGAACGGTCAGAGAACTGAGGTCACAGGTCAAACTACTGACCTGACAGATGAAGGAACGGACAGGTAGATAGAGAAAATCATAGTTTACGGGGCAGAAATCCACAAGCAGAAACTTCCTCAAAAACCAAGATCAACTATTGCTTTTATATAAAAATGAATCCAATGGGGTTTGCTTTTCCTTTTGGAATTTTTAAGTCCCATTTAACTGTAGCATGTTCTTCCTCTAGTCTCATTATCTTCTGGAATCTTAGGTTACTAATTGGAGATTATTTTAAATCTATTCTGTCTCCGTGGATACAGATATAGATATGGAGATACATATATATTATTTCCACTGTCTATAACAATCTTCACTCATCCTGTCAGTCTTGGGAGGGAGGGCCGCACTGATGTCCTTCCGGCATCTGATGAACCCTGGCTGTCCACTCATGTTCACCGATGAAGGACAGAGCCAGCCGTAATGCAGTGTCCCCCATAGCATGGCCGTCGGTTTCTACAGCAGTCCTCCCCTTGAGTACCTTGCTGGGGAGTGAATTCTACTCCCTGGGGAAGCTCCGGTGATTGGAAAGTCACAGCAGGGCGTGTTCATTTGGGGAGCAGGTGGGAAGTCTGGGCCCTGCCATCCATCCTACACAGAGTGAGGAAGGCTTGACTCTGGGCTTCAATACTGAGAGATGGCCTTCAACTCTCCCGCATTTCATAGACGTGCAGGACGTTTAATCTGGAGAAAAGTGTTGACCCAAAAGGGCTGCACGGGCACATGCGTGTGTGTCTCTGTGTGTGATGACTTGCACAACACCTCCTTTGATGGTGGTTCATGGTGATCTCTGTCCCTGTCACTTCCTATACTTTTTTGAAACTGATCAGGGTTTCGTAGGGACACTTCAGAAGGGAGGAATGAGTCCCTCCCCTAATGCGGTTTCCTATTCATGTTCCAGGCTGGGATGAGCTCTGATTTATTTATAAATAATTTTAAATGTTTTCCATGTTGTAGATAGTTATCAATATTTCTGATTGGCTTCTGGCTATCCCTCCTTCCTCTCCAAATTTGTTTGGATAGACTTCTTTGTACCTCTTTACTGTAACTTACATGAGATTTTAGGAAGAAGAAGAAGTCCTCCTGTGTGCTCTGTCTGATACCTTGAACTTAAAGAAAAGCTCAATCCTCCACAAGCACCTGCCACCCTTGAGAGCAAATATCCCACGGAGTGCCTGCCCCATCACCTACTCACCTCCTGTCTGAACTTGTATACGTACTAGCTTCTCAGTATTTACACTTGAAAACATGATACAATGAATATTATCTGTTCATGTAGCTTTTGCCTTCAGTTAAATTATTTTCTTTGGATCCATTCCCAGAAATAAGATTACTGAGTCAAAGGAGAAATTTATTTTTATGACTCAGATGCTTTTTCAAAGGAGTTCCGCCAATTTAAAATGACACCAACAGTAAATGAGAGTAACAGTTGCAGTGCCCTTTTCCACCTCTGGCCACTAAGACGGTGTTAAATATTTACCTTCTTGTGACTTTTATGTATTTTTTTTATTTCTTAATTAGTTCATTAAGTCTCTAATTACTACTTTTGCTTTATTTATTAGCAAAACAAATGGTTTAAACAAAGAAATCTTTTTGATTTTTTTTTAAATGAAAGCCTAGGCTTTATTAAGAGTCTTTTCATTTTAAAGTACCAACTTTTAGCAAATAAGTTAAATGAAATTAATTCCCACATTTTACTCAAAAAATTTGGCCTTTCTCTACTCCTCAGACTAACCCCATGAGTCACTCAGAGTGACTTACTATCGACGTTTGGCACCTCATCTCTGCCAGAAATATATTACCGTGGACCTAAGTAACACGTTCTCCTCTTGCTTGCTGAAATACAAAGCAACAGAAACAAAGACAAACAAATTGACTTTAATAGGTAACAAATTCCTTTAAAAACAAATATTATGGTGCCTACCAACTATTATCTGAGACCAACAAGTAAATGATTAAACAAAGCTCTCCTTCTGGTGTTATGTGAAGATATTATATACAAGTTTCAAGGCAACTTTGTAAGACAGATATTATTACCTATTATCTAGAGGTTTCTTAACAGCAGAATGGAAGTAGCAAACTAGAAAATCCATTTGATATTAAAGCAATTTTTTTAGGAAGACCTTTGGAATGAAAAGTAAGGATGGTTTTTTGCTAGTCAAAGGGGGCCAAACAGAGAAGAAAATTCAAATCATGTTGGACAGATGAAACAAAACAAAAACAAAACAGAAAAAAACAGACACGGCTTTTATATAATGATCACTTGGATCATCAAAGAAGTCTAAAATCTGTCCAAGCCCCACTTAGAGAAGTGCTTATCTAACATATTTTAGAAAATTATAAAGTGGTAAATAGGGAAAGTATTTATTCAACATAGTTATATGTCAAGGAGAAACGCTTCCTAAGATGTAAACTGTGTTTGGGACACCTGGGTGGCTCAGTCGGTTGAGCATCTACCTTCGGCTCCGGCGTGATCCCAGACTTCTGGGATGGAGTCCCATGGTGGGGGGGGCAAGTCTGCTTCTCCCTCTCCCTCTGCTGCTCCCCCGCTTGTGCTTCCTCGCACTCTCTCTCTTTCTGTCAAATAAATAGATACAATCTTTTTTTAAAAAAAATTATGAAGTCAAAATTTTGGAAAGTCTGTGCCTCTTTGAAAAGACAAGCACATGGAGGCTCAGGTTGCTGGAACCCCAGCTACAAGTGTGACGGTGCATTTGGAGGGGGCTGACCCACACATTCAGCACAAGCATATGGAGTAATTAGAAGGTAAAATAGCCCATCATGAACTAATGAGTACTGAATATAAGACATCAGAAAATAAGGTACTAATCATATGTTATTGAAAATATAAATAAAAAGAATATAGAGAGCTGTTATGGACAGAAAGTCCGTATCCCCTGGAACTCTGATGTTGGCATGCTAAGCTCCGGGGTGCCAGAGTTAGGAGGTGGGGTCTTCAGTAGGTGATGCGGTCATGAAGGTGGAACCCCACGAGGGGTTAGTGTCCCTGTAAGAAGAGAGTCCAGAGAGTTTGCTTCCTTTTCTGTTGCCGGACACGTGAGCACACAAGAAGACAGTATCTATGAATCAGGACGCAGGTCTGCACCAGACATCAAATCTGAGACCCCTCCATCTTGGACTTCCAGCTTCCAGAGCTGCAAGAAATTAATTCCTCTTGTTGAAGCCGCCCAGTCTGTCGTGTTCTGTTAGAGCAGCCCAAAGCGACAAAGACACGAGCTGAGAGCTAAATACTGACCCAAAGCAACAGAAACAGTCAGTATCTGAAGATGCCTGCCTCGATTAGCATGGCACTGCCCTTCATTTTCCTGACCTAGATTTTAACTCAGTGAATTAGGAAATACCATGTGATTTCAGCTTCGAGTGAGGAATGATCTAGGAAGATGATTCAGGATGCACCCTGTCCAGCAAAAATACTCATTTTGTTGGTTAACATCTTTAAAATTTCTGTTTTGCTACAGATACACTGATCAGTGCACATCAGCCCTAATAAAATGATCATATCCTTTCTATACGAGCATGGAAACTACGCAAGTAAAAATTATGAATTTAAAAATCTTGTCATTCTGTCATGTTGAAACAGAATATTTACATGTCAATGAAGCCAGGAACAAGAATAAAATTAGACCTTATTCCAATGTATTCACTCATATCGTAAATCTGAAAGAAGTTAGGGAAAAAAACCTGTGCTGAAACCTCAGCTTTCAAAGACTCCTATAAAGTCAAAGGAGATGACTTACGAGTCTGAGGTTACTGACGAGCCCTCGTCCGACGGCATCACTGGGGCTCAGGAAAGGCTGCTGTGTGTGAATGAGAGCCCGCTGGCGTTTCCTACAGTGAATGCACCTCCCTCGCCACTCCAGCTGTCCTCTCACTAGAAACAATAACAGACATGTTTCCCATCAGACTTATTTCCTAGAAAAAAAGGGGGAGAAAGGAAGGGAAAGAGCTCTTGATTCTGCTTGAATAGAAACACACCTGTATCCTGTCCTAACGGTGTCGGAGGCCAACAAGTAATTGGCTAAACAAAGCCTCCTTCTGGGCATGATGCGTGCACAGCACACATGATTTCCAAAATAATCTTATAGGGCAGGTACTGTTATTGTCCTGTTTTTCAGATGAGCAAAACGAGAGCCAGAGAGCTTAAGGGATTTGTTCAAGGTTACACACTTGATAAATGAGATTTAAACCAGGTTCACACTTTCAGAGACAATGTTCTTCACTATGATGCTGTAGTGCTTCCCTAATGTGTCTGAAAATGTCTACATTAGTCAGTCAAGGTACCTCTTGTTAAGAGTTCAATAATTGATGAAAATTAAGTTCTCCGAGGACTTCTCTTAGATTTTATGGCAGAAGAGACTTTTCTATCCTTAGCATGTTTTCCTAGCATTGCTAAAAAAAGCTTGCTTAATTTAATACTTCTTGGGAATGTATGCTAACAGGGTGGTGTTCTCTCTTTCACCACACATGGAGATTGTACATTTTAAACTTACATGAAAATCTGCAATGATTCTTCTGGGCTGATGTTTCCTCTGCCCCCAGACAGAGCAGGAAAGCCCTGACAGAACACGGGACGTTGAAGGGAAGTAAGAAGCGTCCCTGGTGCCAGAATGCTCTGCTGTCTATCTCACAGCTGTTCCTCAGCGAGGCAGTTCTCCAGGAAGTACTACTGGCGAGAACAGTGCAGCTCACACAGTCCCCAGTTGGGCCCCAGATGAGTGAAAGTGTCATCACATTGAAGCTACACATTGAAATCTCATAAAACAATTAACATGGTTGTGGTGTCAGCCACACGAGAAGGTCACGTCCATGCGCACATACTTCCAAATCTTCACCATTCTCCCCCAACCTGAAAAGCAAAGTTTCTAAGTATTGTTCAGTGCTTCCTTTTGAAGTTTATGAACACAAATGTACATTTAGTGTTTTCTTACCAGTCAAGTCTTGAATTTACCCCCTTATCTGAAAATGACCCACATGAAAAAGTCCTGAAAAGAAATTTTCACAGTACACCAACGCTACTCGTTTATCAATTAAATGAATAAAGATGTTTATTTAGTTCTTCATGAGTTAATTTTTTAGGGAAAATTATATACCTAAGTATTACCAAATTCTCCACCATCCTTGTCAATCTACCTAAAGTCAATCCCCATCTTCTGGGTGTAACTCCACTTCTACTCCACATAAAGCTTTCGCTGCAACAACAGATCCTTAATGATTTGTCTTGGCTCAGAGACCCAAATATGCTTCTTGACCCCAAATAATGTTCTGGATACTACTCCTATGTTTTCTAATCAACACTGAATTTCATTTTAAAAATAATATTGTTGGGGCGTCTGGGTGGCTCAGTTGGTTAAGCGACTGCCTTCGGCTCAGGTCATGATCCCGGAGACCCCGGATCGAGTCCCACATCGGGCTCCCTGCTCGGCGGGAAGCCTGCTTCTCCCTCTCTCACTCCCCCTGCTTGTGTTCCCTCTCTGGCTGTGTTTCTCTCTGTCAAATAAATAAATAAAATATTTAAAAAAATAAAAACAACATTGCACTGTTGTTGTACGTATTCCAGCAAGAACAGTGCATAGTAAATGCGTATTCACTGATAAAATTTATGAACATTTTTTTTTTAGTTGAAAGTACTAATTGGATTGATAGTAGAATGTCTCTAATTCGTATTCAGGGACGTGTAGGGTTGTATTTCTCTATAGGTTCATACGAGGAGGGGAGACAAGATGTGAAATATGGGCTTAGTTGCAACTTTATATGAATATTTAAGAAAATCCATTTTTAAAATTTATTTTAACACTGGTTTCTTCATCATATTCTCTTTCTGGACTCCACTAGATGGGTAAGGAGAAAGGAAAGCATCTCCAAATACACAAAAGTACGTTAAATATAGGACAAGGAGGAGTAGCATCTTCTTACAACAGTTTATAATTGTTCACTCTTTCGATGCTGCCCCATCTCCAGTGTCATGTGAAAATCCATCTGGCAGCCAGAAGGGAGTCAGGACTGTCTTCTGCTAGTACATACAATAGACTGGTCTCAATTTGGAACATGTGTCATATTCGCTATCCCCTCAGTGTTAATGTTTGTTAAGCTTTATTTGCCTTCTTTGGATAAATATTTTGGAGAATATTAACTTATGTTTTATTCTCCTGACTAAAAAGTACGGTATTTCATAATGCTTACAAAGTCAGGTAATTGACTCCAGAGGGAATTTTGTGGTTAGAATTGCAATTTCCTCTAAAGGAAACACCCATGTTTGGAATCTTTAGTAGCTGTCCCTGTGTTATTAACAGCCCTACTTATATTTGACAGACAAGTAATAATGTGGCCATCTATCTCCAAGACAGCGGAGCTGAATATATTTCTAACTTTATAAATGAACTTTAAAAGCCCTACAGACAAATTTCATTAATGTAAAGAATGGAAATTTGGTAAATGGAGGCTTTGGATTTTATTGATGAATGAATCTTTACTTTTCTACAACTGCTAATAAGGATCTGGAAGATTAAATAAGTAAAAAAACATTTCCTGTGTATTAGATATAATGCTTTGTGAGAAAGGTTGTGTAGAATGCTTATATGATGTTTGCACCTACACATGCTTAGAGCAGGGAAAAAGAATCCTATAATATCTGAAAGGAAAAGTGCCATGGGGAGTCCTGTTCTTCCACAAATGAAACTCAAGAAGGATTTTCCACATTCTATCCTAGATCCTTCTTGCTACATAATGATATACAAGACCAAGAGAATCATATATTTTGGAAGCTCATCTTCATGAAATCATATTCAATATCGTACCTCTGGTACTGTAGTGAGTTAGGATAAATAAAGTGGTTGATTAGTAAAACAGTTCTTTCTTGATGAGGTGTGGGAATTATCTTATGTTCTTTTTTTTAGAAGGAATTGTCTTTCTCCTAAGAGACAGTGTTCACTATAGGTTTACTCAAAGTCAGGAGCTTCAAGATGTTCCTGAGTGTTGGCACAAGGGGATAGTCCCAAGTTCTGTTGTCAACTCATCTCCAAGGATGGCTCCACACTTAAGAAAACTTTGAATTTTGGTAAAAACAGGTGGTCCTACTAAAGATGCAGGTTAGCTTAGTGGAGTCTTAAAAACTTGTTCTGTGGTGGTGGTGCATGTTAGTCACCTGCTGAGATTTACCAGATCTCCTGGTGCGGGCTGAGGAGACAAACATTGATAGAAATTTAACTTCAAAGAGTTTTCTGGTGTTGAAACCAACTTAGAAAAGACTAGGTTACATGACATACTCAGTTCCTCACATATAGAGATCTTTATTTATTTTTTTTAAGATTTTTTAATTTGTTTGACAGAGAGAAACACAGCCAGAGAGGGAACACAAGCAGGGGGAGTGAGAGAGGGAGAAGCAGGCTTCCCGCCGAGCAGGGAGCTTGATATGGGGCTCGATCCCGGGTCTCTGGGATCATGACCTGAGCCGAAGGCAGTCGCCTAACCAACTGAGCCACCCAGGCGCCCCACATAGAGGTCTTTAAATACCCAATGTACCGAAAACTTTAGGCACCCTATAACCAGGCTCTCAACTTACTGAAAACCACTTTTCAAGACATTATGGTCAAATTCAGACAAAGTCTTTATTGATAGATATTCTGATATTGGGAAAATATTATGCATCCAAAGGGTGAACAATTACCCTCAACTTCCATAAAGTCATTCATTCATTTATTATTTATCACATACTGTGTGCTAAGTCCCTGGGACTAAGACCCAGGCTGTGCCCCTGGAAAACAGAAACCTCTGCAACATGAATTCAACAGTTTTCTTTTCCCCCTTCAACATCTATGTAGATCAATAAAAATAGAAATTTATTTTTTTCTGAAATACAGCTACACATTATTCCCTTTAGTCCATAAGCATGACCATCCACCGTGCACTAAGCACTGTGGCATCACCATTGTGAACGCTCAAACAATAAAACCACGCAATTGTAACCTGACTGGGAGAAAAGCTAAATCACAGGGAAAATTGAGGATGAGACAACTAGCTGGCTAGTGAAAAATCAATTATGTTATGAAGCAGCAAGCTGAACAGGAAAGTCTTCTGTTGATCAAGTATTTGGGCAACCGTTAAACTGGGGAAAATACTAACCCCGGTTTCCTAGTGTCATCGCAGCCAGGTGGGAAATCTGAATTATAGTGAGGATGGAAATATAATTCATGCCTAGCCAAAATGTTAATCAGAAGATATTTTTGAACACCAAATGCATTTAGAAATGCACTAAGTGAAATATCCTGGCGTTACAGAGTGGAGGAATGAAAGGCCTGGTCTTGCCCAGCTAATACTTGCTCTGTGAGGTGAATACCACAGGCACTACTTTATAGATTAAGAAAAGGATCCTCAGGTAGGGCCAGTAGCTTAGTCACAATTCTTCAGAGAGCACGGATGATCTGAGATTTGACCCAGGCCCATGAGTCTGAGATATTCTGAAGTCCTGCTGTCTTCTCTTCTTGTTATGCTGACTTTATGTCCGAGCCACAGAGAAATAAACTGCAAAATGAAGTCACCAGGTCACAAGGTAGAAGGGCTGAGAAAACGTCGAGAAAGAAACTGCAGAACAGGCCAGGGCAAGTCATTCTATATTACGGCAGGAAATCATATATGAGCGTGGGAAACCCACCATTGCATAGGGCTAGCTGCACAGTACAAGGCTAGTCATAATGACTCAGAGACTGCGAGGCTGACTGGCATGGGTCCCCAAGGCTAGGAATCTATTTAAAAGAGAGATCAGTGGAGGGGACTACTGTCTGGAAAGGTTTCTTGGCAATAATATTATTTTTTTCTTGGCTATAAAGGGTATGAAGAATTAAGGTAGGAAATGAGCAGAGGGGTGAATTGAAAGAAAGGAGAGCAAATGATTCAAGGATATGAATGAGCGATGACATGGCCAGCGGAGTGTTCTCTTTGCTGGTTGAGGATCACACAGTCCCAAGGTCATGATTACCCATCGCTCATTACAAGAAGATGTTATGAGAGACAATGTGTATTAATTTGTTAATCAGTTAGGAAACTCTTGTTAACATTCTGCGCCTTTGATTATTTCATTCCCTGTAATGTCCTGGAATGATATTTTAAAATTACTTCAAATAGAAACCCCACACTATTTATATAAAATCCATTTTCAAAATTCTTTTCCAAGTAATTACAGGAAATTATCAGCCTTTGTATCTTGCTGGCTGACACATCGAATAAATCATCCAATGTGTCACTTCTGATAAAGCCCATGTAATCATATTACATGACAGGAACTGACGGTCATAAATAGACATGATAACCTAATTTGGAAAACTCAGACAAATGTAGTTTCTTTTAAACTTTAGTTCAAAAACACTGGTGAAACTCTACAGAGGATTGGAAAATTGATGTGACTTTGAAGGGCATTTGTAACATTTTCTTCCTCCAAACCTGAAAGTTACTTCGGTTTCAGACCTTAGATATAAGCTCATAAAAGTGTGTAATATAAAATTTTATAGCAATCATTAAAAAGAAAGGATGATGTGACTATTTGGCTCAATCAATTTTTGCTTAGTTCACTCAGTAATTAGAGTCTTTTTGAGGTACAGGGCATACACAGGGTCTCTTCCCTTGGCAGAGAGTAAGAGTTTTGACAATGAGTCCATATTGAAAAAAACAGTCATTCAATAATAGAAGGAAGGGTATATTCAAGACCGTGTTTACCCAGGTGGTGGTTGCCATATTTAGAATTTTACAAGCAGATAGAAGGTTGATATGCTGATGGAGGGCTGAGATTGAGAGTTCTCAGTTCTTAATATAACAGTCTAGCACCTGACAGGCACATCCTAGACGCTACAAACAAGATGAAGATAGGGAGCCTTGCACAACACTTGGGCAAGCCTGGCTCTGACTGTTGTCCTGAGTTGGGCAGGTTGCTGTTGACACCCCAGAGCCCAGGAGCAATGCCAGGTGCTGATGGATGTGGGTTCCTGTCTCTTCTCCTCCCCTTGACTCAACGGAATAGCAGCGATCATGCCTGTCACAGTTCCACTTTCACCTGCTTGCAATCCTATATATTTTATCTTTAAGTACGAAAGTGGTGAGGTTTCAACCACAGTACAAGGATACTCATATTCTATATACTAATTTATCTGGATACATACACGAGAATGCATAGAATATGAAAATACCATATTATGTTATGGCAGGAAAAAATGTTATAATCCATGTTTCTAGAAGTATGACACCTTTTCTGTGAATCTGGGAAAAAATTACTCCTTTCTATTTTCCTTTCTACTGAAGTTAAAAAAACAAAATTCAACTCAATACCTCTGAAGAGAATGTTGAAAGGGGGATATGTAGGCTACCCACAAAACTTCCCGTGTGCCTCCCACTTGGTGTAGCATTGTTTTTTTGTCTGCTTGCTTTTGTTTTGTTGCTGCTTGTTTTTGTCAAAAGAGGGGGAGATGCTTGAGTGGCTCAGTCAGTTAACTGTCTGCTTTCGGCTTAGGTCATGATCCTAGGGTCCTGGGATGGAGTTCCTCATCAGGCTCCTTGTTCAGGAGGGAGTATGCATTTCCCTCTACCTGCTGCTCTCTCTGCTTATAATTTCATGCTCTCTCTCTCTCTCTCTCTCTGGCAAATAAACAAAATCTTAAAAAAAAAAGAGGGGGATGGATGAGTGATGATACTGACATGAGCATGAGGTTTCCTACTGCTAGTTTATTTAAGCCAAATCATCCTTTCCCCTCAACATATACCAAGGCATGAGATAAATTCTCTCCAAAAGTTATCTCAAATTAATTTCTTCTAAGTTGAAAGAGGAAAGATTTAGCTTTGAAAAGTCAAATAAAATTTGTCAATGAAAAAATCACAAAACCATCAATGTAATGAGTCATATTCATGCACCTGATGAAGCATTCAGTTAATAAAAATGGGATGGCCATCATGGGGACTAGACAAGGGAGACTCAGAGAACAAAACCGTATTGCATTTGAACAACTGTGCCAAAGAGCACAAAGAGCACTATGATAAATCTAGCAGATCTAAATCCTCCTGAAACTAAAAAGGACATTCTATAGTGAAGCAGCAATAGTTCAGGTCTAGGTCTATGACCTAGGGAAAATAATTATCAAAAGCATCCATTTTCTGTCATCATGTAACGTTACTTTGGAGTTACAGTAAATGCAATAAGATAAGAAAATTAAGTATAAATATAATACATAAAGGACATGTTATCAATACATTTTGATGTCTATCTTTTAAACATCTCCCTTTATGAGACTTTTAACCCACTGACATTTTGACAGCCTGATGCTGACCTATGAATTACTGGTCACGTGTATTGGACATTTCTCTCAAGAGTAATTCACCCACAGCTGAGTTACCAGCATCTAACTTATGTGGCTTGGTTCAAAAAATGATTGGGCCAATCACCTTCTCTTCCTAGGAAAACTGAGATGGTTTTGTTCCCTAAAAGTATGGAGAGAGAAGGAAGAAAGACTGACTAGAAAGGACAGAGTCTTTAATAGAGAAAGGAAGAGAAAAGGTGGAAATGTCCCTCAGAGAAAGCAACCTGGTTCTTGGTACCTTTTACTTTCCATGGGAAATAAACATCTCTGCTTTGCTTTTTGTTCTTAGATTCCTATGAAACCTTTTTCTACTCTTTACTGGGTAATAGTCAGTCTGTTTCTTGAAGCTGAAAGATATCTGAACAGCCAGAGCAGATAAAAATACTTAAAATTAATAACAACTACCAGTGTATTACTTACAATTTTCCTTTGCCTTCTCAGTAATTCAGAATGTAGGTATTATCTGCACCAATTAACAAGGAATAAGATCCACATTAAAACAATACATTGCTAGTGGTCAAATAATATTGGATAATGGAGTGAGGATTCAGACCCAAGCATTCTGACTCTGGAGTCCATGTTTTTAGCTAATTGCGGGGCTTCCCCTTCACTGCTGATGAAGTGACACTCCATATATAGGGAAAAAAAGGCCATAAAAAAAGAAAACTAGTTCCTTGATTCTAAAATGTAATCAATTTGAATATTTAAAATCACTTTAGTAATAACAATTTACAGAAGACATAAAACACTGAAATAACTTTATACTTTTTTTCCAGGAGACAAAACCAGAACTTTTATCAATACAATTACATCATGCCTTCCTCTGCAAGGTATAATCAATATTTGAGTTTAAGTGATCTTCATTTCCCAGACTAGAGATTTTTCTGAATGATGTTTGACCAGTTATGCATGGGGACTCATTGGTTTTGATAACTTGCACTCATGAATTTTAAGATTGACAGTATAATTTCAAGGATTTTTAGAGAAGATTAGAGTTTGGCCAAAATTATAGTTTTATTTATTTTCTTAATTGTGTTACATAAGGATAAAAGTCAATAAACCTTTTCTTGGAAGATATAGACATTTAAAACAGATATTTAATACCTGGTGATAATCTCTCATGATCTATAAATCTGTTACAACAACCTCTCTGACTTTAAAAATTGTATAATCTATTGGAGATATTTAAAAAATCAGTAGTACATTAAGCTGGTATGTAGAAACATTGCCTGTATACGCAATAAATTTTTGTTCCAATATTTTATTATGTGTAATCATTTTGCAGACAACTGACAATTTCTGGTCCAAATTTAATTTAAATTTCAGCTTCACCCAGTGTTACCAATGCAAGGAGCTCATGTGATGGCCAAATGAACTGATGTCCCCTACACCCAGATGAAAATGATCTACCAACAAGGACAGCCCTGTCAGGACACACCACCTCTAAAGTGATAGCTGTAGAGACGTTGATTAAGATTTGATTTCTTGATTTCAAAGACAATAAAATGTGAGGAAACCACGCATTTAAAAATGACAGAAATGGGTGATGACAATTCAGTAAGAAGGTTAGTTACAAAATAAATATGGAAAAATCAATAATTTTCCTATGTGTCAGCAATAAAAAAAATCATTATACATATTTCCTTTGTGGGTAGTTGAGAAATATATTGGAAAAGATGATGTTGTTATGATCTTTATGCTATTAGAGCAACAGCCTCACAGTCACAAAAATACCCTGCAATAAATGAACTTATCAAGCAACTCTGTGGAGTGAGAAGAGGAGGATGTTTAGGGTCCTCCCCTTCTGTCAGGAACCCACTCAAAGCTCCTCCTCCGCCATCTCATTTAATACCCACAAGGACCCACGGGGAAGCTGCATCACCAATGAGAACAAGGTGAACCTGGGGCTCAGAACCAATAAAGTAGGAAAGGTTCCAGTGAGAGGTAGACTGAGCCATGTTATCAGTTACCACACTGCATCCTGAACTTCAGATCTATACCTAAATAGCGAATTCCAACAAATTCTCCATAATTACATTGTTTTAACCAAAGTATTTTATGTCAGAGAAAGGGGCCAGAATAGGTTTTTGGTTTTTTGTTTTGTTTTGTTTTGTTTTTTCAGAAGTTAACAAAGAACTATTTTACTAACTGGATTTTTTTTAAGATTTTATTTATTTATTTGACAGAGAGAGAGATCACAAATAGGCAGAGAGGCAGGCAGAGAGAGAGGAGGAAGCAGGCTCCCCGCTGAGCAGAGAGCCCGATGTGGGCCTCGATCCCAGGACCCTGAGATCATGACCTGAGCTGAAGGCAGAGGCTTAACCCACTGAGCCACCCAGCCAGCCCTGGATTTTTTTTTTTTTTTATTGTGGTTAAACATTAGCTAATTGCGGGGGGTAGTATATGAAATTTTATTCTAATATTTTTCAAATACTTCTCTGAGACATAATAGAACCATTAGAACTTTCTGAGACTGCAAGGCAGAATCAAAAGCCCCTGAGAACTTACACATTTTCTCCTCCTCAAATTAAGAAGGTTTTCAAAATCGACCTAAATCGGTTCATCCGTCCCAATTCACAGTGGCTGGATGTAACCAAGGCCCCAAAACACCACCAGATTGCATGAATCCAGTCGTTAGGTCAAGATGCTTACACATATCACAGCACAGAAAATTGATAAGGAAATGATAGAAAGTCCTCTCAGATTAAATTACAGAAGTTCTAGGGACCACCTTCACTTTTCTGTTGCTGTTGTTGCTTAAATGAGATCCCATGGGAGCCTGATTTGGGCACTCTTTGTTTTCTACATTTTGTTCCTCGGTTGCAGTCCATTCTCAAAATGTGCACTATTGAATTACCTATTCACTGGATTGGATTTGAAAGCAAAACCATGTCAACTAAAAATGCTATTGAATTAGTGATCTAACAAGTAGTGGGCACGTTTGCTGTAGGGGTTTGTAGGAGGGACAGATGTTTTTACTGCATACCTACCTACTGCTGAGTCATTGCAGACCTTATCCAAGTTCTGTTGTTGGCAACGTGTCTGTCTGGAACCCTGACTGTTGCCACATTTGGCAATTACTAGAGTGATGATAAATCTGTACCCTCCCATAGCCCTACCCTAACCAGAGCATCCACATTACCCTTAAACATTAGTGAAAATAAAGAGTCATCATTCTCAGCACACAGAAACTCTCACCATGTATTGTGAAGGATTGGGGGAGCTCCAGCCCTCCACTGGCACCTCCTCCTCATGAGCCTTCCTCTCAGGACTCCACTGGGAGCTGCCTCTTGTCAGGAAGGTAGGGAATGTTCCAGGCTCACCTGTGACCATTGAGTGAGAGGTAAGGTGAGGAGGAGAGCATCAACAGACACCCATGTGAGCTTCTCTTCCACGTTGCAGAGGTACTGGCTGTGCTGGTTTCTCTGGGGCATCGGCTTGTCTCACCACCGAGTGCATGGTCCACCTCCGATGCCTTGCTGCCGGGCTGCATCTGGTCTGTAGGGGGCTGCATCTGGTCTGTAGGGAAGGGTCCCATGGCCTCAAAACACCCTCCCAAAAGCCACTGTCAAAACCCACTGAGAGAAATGATCATGATGCATCTGTTTCTGTTGATACCACATTCGGATGACCATTTGAGGCAACTCAACAATTCATCACTCACACATGGGAGCGTGCTTACTCCCAGAATAAAAACTAGAGTCATCTCTTCATTCTGCAAACAATATGAAGCACCTACTGTATGCCATGAACCAGACAGACAGGAATCCTGACCGTCATTGAACTTCCTTCCTGGTGAGAGAGACAGACAGCAATCAGAAAATATAACATAAACATGTGAATTATAAGGTGTCTTAGAAGGTGGTGAGCACTAAGGCAAAAGGAAAAATGTGGAACAGAGAAAGGTTTAGAAATATCAGAGCTTGGGAAGGTAGGGTGGTTTGGGCGGGTGTCATGTTTGTAGAACCATAGATCAAATTAAAAAAAAGAAAAAGCACTTTTAGGCAAACCACGATGGGTTTTCAGCTCTGTGCAGTGCTAAAAAAATTCTGACTCTCTCCACTCCACCCCAAAGCCCACCCTCTGCACCCCTACCAAGGAAGTCATAGTGTCATTACTGCTGTGTAAATAAGCAAAGAAGTCTGAATTCCATTCCCACCCACCGGGCATCTGGTCCACTGTAATAACATTCTTTCCAGGCAACTTTAGGCTTATGTCACTTGACAGGAGTAAGGATTCAGACCATCCCTGATAGGAATCACCACAGAGATAATACCTTCCCTTTGAGGAAAAATCAGCTGATTGTAGCAGGGAGTGCACATGAAGGTCCCATACGTGGGAGGTTTTGGTGTCCAATAGGCTGAATTTTCAAATTGAGCCTCTAAGTAAAATTTCTGAATTTTAGAAAAAAAATGAAATCACACACATTTGTTTCTCTCATAGTGAAGAATCTTATACAAATTCATAATATATATGTATATATACATATATATATTTAAATCTAGAACAACTAAAATTGCATGAAAAAAGAGGAATTTCAGTGAATTCATGTGGCATGGGTAGCAAGAAAATTATCATACATGTCTTAACCCATTTGGGCTGCTGTAAAAAAAAAATACAAAAAAAACACATAGACTGGGTGGCTTATCCACAATTCCTCATAGCTCTGGAGGCTAGAGGTCCAAGCTCATGGAGCCAGCAGATCCAGTATCTGATGAGACCCATTTCTTGGTTCATAGACTATCTTCCCCTCTGTCCTCCCATGGAGGAAGAGGCAAGGGGTCTCTCTGGGGTCTTTGCAGGGCACAAACCTCATCATGAGGGCTCTGCCTTGTGACCTCCTCATCTCCTACAGAATCTACCTTCTCACACAATCACCTTGAAGGGTAAATTTCAACATACACATTTGGGGGGAGGACACAAGAATTCATTCTATAGTAACAAGACAGACTTTTTTGTATCTGAGATAAATATCAGCCTTTGGAATGAAAGAACCTTTAACAGAGATGACTGTGAGGTCTTCCAGACCAGGGAATGAGGATTTAGACAGTGACAGGGAAAGACACTCCCAGGGGGGAGGATGAGGACAGATTCCCTCATATCGGAAATTAAGAACTACTCTGTTATTTGACAGATGACGAAAGTGAATCTCTCAGTGGTTGCCCAAGGCTGGCTAGTGCAAAGTTGTAGGGTATGTAAGTGTTCAAGCCACCAAGGGTCAAGCAGGTCCTGAGCTTTGGGAAGGCGATAGCTGGGTTGGTTCTATATGCACCCATCTAATCAGCTGGTGAAGGGCCATGAGTGCACCTGGGTGGATAGTCTGCTCCTTAGGACACAGCAGGCAACAAAACTCTCTGGTCACACTGGTTCTCCTTGCTCTCAGTTCCCACGATGGAGATGCAAGGTGGGTCTGGGTAAGTGTCACTATGAAGGAGCCTGAGTCCAGGAACACCCAAAGCTTCTACAGAACGCCCCGTTTTCCCTCTAGAGAGACACATTCTCTTTAAGAGCTGGAGATGTAAGTAACTATCGTCTGGGGAGGAAGAGAAAGTCTATCTTTGCTATCTGAAGTGTATGTAAATCTAAGCTAATTGCTCTCGATGCCTGCATATGAAGACATGCTCGAGATTATTCCCAACAAAACCACCCTGATTCTCCATGCTAGACGTCTGGAAAACTCTCCCACTCTCGCAACCGTTCTGATCAATCTCACCAATAAGAGTGGGACCAAATCTACTTGATTCGTCTAATGTGGCTTTCAACTAAGGTACAATCAATAGGATTGCAAAAAGCTATAGAAATTCAGGGCAATAGATGTACTTTGCATGACTATAAGGAGAGCTCAACAATGTTTGTTGAATTGAGGGATACTTTGTTTTGTGTGAAAGAGGTATGTTTCTTTAAATTGATTCTACTTATTTATACGATCTGATTCTACTTATTTAAACATGAAGTTTTTATGAAACCAAACTTTGCCCATATTTCATGACTTAGTATGGATTATCTTAACCCACTTGCAGGGTGATTACTTATATTAGACTTTTTTTTAGTCTGGCTTTGAGGAAGGCAAGATCTATAAATCAGCCTACATATTTATTCCACAAATATTTATTGAGAGTTTACAATATACTAAGTACACTGTATATCATGTGAATTCCTCGAAACTGTCACTTATTATGTCTATATACAGACATAAAGGCAATGGGCAAAGTAAAACAGCAGTTGGTAATATGAGACCATAGTGCCTCAAAATCCCCTCAGATCTGCCCCTGTCCTAGTCTCCAGCACACCTACCCCATCCCTTACCTGAAAGACGTTATTGCTACCTACATCATGAGGCGTCACTACTTTTATTTACTGAAAATCATCTCTGACTCAGCTCTGAAATATTTTGAAAGTCTCTTCTCCACCTTGAGAATAAAGTTAAAACTTTCTCACCGGACATAACCATGACCACAACCATAACAAGCCAACCCATTCCTCTGCTGCCCATCACCTAAGTACCCAGCTTCAACTTTCTCCGGGCATTTCTCCCTTCTGGAAATGTAATGGGATATTTCATGCCTGTGGGCTTTGTGAATACTTCCCCTCTGCCCACAATATTCCTGCTTCCCCCCTAAGGCTGGGAAAAGTGTGTGTGGGGTCTTTCTCTCACCCTTCTAGACAGTTTAAATGTCATTGTCCTTCACTCTTCCCAAGATCCTCTAGAAATTATGTCCTTTCATGCTTATCATACTTTAAGCTTGTTTATAGGTTACACTTCTGCATATAATGACTGTTTTTTAGAAGTTTGCTTTCCTTCCTAGAATGTGAACTGATTGAAAGCAAGAACCACATTTTATCCATATCCACATCTCAGCACCTAACACTGTGCCCGGTACAGAACAGATAACCCATAAATATTTATGTAAAGAATGAGTAAACACCCAATTGAGTAAGAGGCCTTCTTGCTTCTATAATAGCAGACAGCTTCCCCCAAAACAGGCTTTCCCCCAAAACCAACCTTCCCTTCCTCAACAGTCTAATGGGATTTTAATGAGACACCCCCCAACCCCCATGTAGAGACTGAAAGAGCATAGCTCCCTTGAACTGCATGCATGGAGAGATCTGGGTGAGGGGAACACAAGCAGAAGAGATGGTGAAATGTTGAGGTCATCTCCGACTTAAAGGCAAACCAAGTGCCTAATATTCTGTCCCCTTCTCTTCAGGCACCCTGGAACCCCGACATGGCAATGACTCAGATTTGGGAGGATGTACCCAAATAGCCAGAGAAAAGACCCATCCATCCATGGGTTCATGGAGCCAAATCCTACGAGGTATGAAATGGAGAAAGAAACTTCATTCATAAGATGTTGTACCTGAAGTTTCTCTGTCATTGTGGGGAGTCTGTTTCTCACTGGATACAGACGGGAGCAGTGTCCGTGAGAGTCCAGACAAGTTTTTATCCAACTTCTCTTTGGATGCTTCCGGTGATGTTCCCTACCTCACAAGGTAGCCTCTTCCATTGTTGGAAATTCCAAATCTTGGAAAGTGTCTCTTTATCGTTAAACTGAGCTTTCTTCTGATGTCAGCCAGCTGGTTCAGCTCTACTGTCTAGAGCAGTCTGGATGTGCATACTTTCATTATGGGAAGCAGCCTCTAAAGTTACGGTGCTCTGAGCCACTTATCCTATGATGGCTCTCCCAGATCATTTTTATGCTGCTCTCCGGGCTTTTCCGAGATTTGCAGTTGGCTAATATCTGTCTTTAAAGGCTCCAGTTTGGAACTAATATAAATATGGCCTGAGCCGGGCACAGGAGCTGATAGGACCATGCACATATATATATGACGATCTGCAATTTTTCATTCCTTCACGAAGAACTTACATAGTGCCTACTGCATGCTTGGCGTTCCTTCTTGTACTGGAGACAAATAAGACAATCTCTGCTTTCTAAAAGCTCCCAGACCACACAGAGAGCAATTTTCCTTCAAAACCATTAGATGTGATCATTCTGTCTTGGATTCAGCAGAACACTGCTCAGTAGGAAGCTTTGTCTGTCCACGGATATCAACAAAGCTCAGCCTTTAAGGCTTCAAGTTCTCCCAAACATATTCTTGCACTGCAGTAGGATTTATTTTTTTATTTCAAAGATCAAAAGTTGGCAGGATACTTGGATTTTTTAAAAAAACTCTTCTTTGCAAGTATGACCATTAAATGTCCTTACATTGCATCTGAGGGAATTAGGTCAGTCATGAGTAATGCTATGTCTCATAGACATGTTTTTACAATTCTTTTTTCTGATGAAATATCTATTCTCTCAAGGTGTATGTGTATCTATGAGCTTGTCTATGTGTGTGTACAAAATAGATACATGAAGTTATCCAAGGATTTTAAGACAAATACTTCTGGCAGTGACCATACACCTTTGGCCGACTATATTCTTGATATGTGCAATTATGAAATAAATGAAAGCATGGCGTGGCATACTTTTCCAGGCTTGATAGGTATCAGGTTTTTTCTTCCCCAAAGATTTTATTTATTTATTTGAGAGAGAGAGCACATGCCCACAAGCTAGCAGGGCAGGGTTGATGAAGGAGCAGAGGGAGGGCGACAAGCAGACTCCCCGCTGAGCATGGGGCCTGATGCAGGGCTCAGACTTGTGACCCTGAGATCATGATCTGAGCTGAAATCAAGAGATCGACAACAATTAACCAACTGAGCCTCCCAGGCGTCTTTTAAATAATGCCTTTTTTTTAGTCAATGTAAATTTGGGGTATAAAGGAATATAGTTGTAGGCTGTCCTCTTCTGCTTTCTAATCATACCGTGCATGAGCTCACGCTGGATTATACACCAGTTCTGTTTGGAAGCTTCATCTCCGTTTACTAGTGGCTGCGTCAGGAGACCTTCTGATGGGTCATCTAGGACAAGTGCTGCTGTTGACACTGTTGGACATTGGTTGTCACCAGTGAGGGGACATGTTGAGTGGAGAGTCCCAAGCTTCACGGAGAGCACACGGTGCCCACTTAGCAGCGGGTTACGTTCTAACGTCTTGTCTGGAATCTCTTCTTTTTTATTTTGGTATAGAGAAAAACTGTCACACTGAAGGTTTGTTTGGTCCACCATCATCTGGACCACAGCACAAAGTTTTAGTGACAGATATAACACGTGCTTCCTGTGGTAACAACCCCTGGAGCTCAGTGACAATCAGGGACACCGGGTGAGGCCGGGTGGCAGTGGGTAGAGGGAGTCCAGTGACCCACAGGGACATCATTCCCTATGTCTGCATAAGAAGAGGTTCTTAGGAGACCTGTGCTTTTTCTTTTTGAAGATTTTATTTACCTATTTATTTATGTGAGAAAGTGAGAGTGCACGAGTGTGTAGGGAAGGGCAGAGGGCACAGGAGACAGAGAATCTGAAGCAGACTCCATGCTGAGCTTGAGCCTGATGTAGGAGCGCATCCCCTGACCCAGAGATCGCGGCCTGAGCTGAAATCAAGAGTTGGACGCTTCAGTGAGTAAGCCACCTAAGCACCCCGAGCCCTATGCTTTTTTGAACCCTAGATTATGCTTAACACGGCAGCGATGCAGGACACCTCCCTGTCCGTGCCCAGGGATGACGGCACCTCGGCCGTGCGGAGTCTGTGAGGGAGCTGCACGGGGAGACGACATGGTATTGCCCAGGGTCTTCTGGCCTCTGACTTTCAACTGCTCCAACACGGAGCGAATTGCCACAGCTTTCATTCTCCAAGAGAAATGTTTGAAATTTCAGTTACTGGGAGGAGGGTAAGGCAGTTAGCATGCGGAGACCGAAGGCTTTTTGAGAGGAAAAGCCTGAGAGCTCAGACCCTTCCCTCATGATTCAGAGTTCTGGAAGACTGCTGAGTGGGTAGAATGGACCCACACAGAGACCAGGGCCCACACCATGGGGTGGAAAGACACAGGGCCAATGAGGACGGCCTCCTCGGAGTCTGCAGTGGAAGGAGGAGCCCTTGGGGACCCTGTTTGGGTATGCTGGGCCTCTCCCATCACAGGCCCTCCCCAGCCTGTCCTGGGGCACGGGCTGCAGAAGAGCGCTGAACCACCCTCAGGAGCCCCAGATCACTGGCCATGGAAGGTAGCCTTGACGAGGCAGAGCGGTGGCCGTGTCCAGGGCCCATCTCTCCCTGGTGTCCGTACCGGAGAGAACAGGTGTGCTGGTGCCTCGGAGCTGATGACCAGCTCACTGAGTCACCACTTCCCTCCACCACACAGAGAAGCATCCGTTTCCAGCCGGGCTGGGAATGCGCTCCAACCTCGCCGTCTCGTCGGAGCCCCAGCTCCCTTTGGACAGGCACCGAGAGCACGCTCGGGTCCTGGTGAGACCCTGGGCGCTGGACAGGAAGAAGCATCCTCTGCATAATAGAGATGAAGGCATGAGGCGCATCCCTGCTGCTGCTCCCAGGCTATCGAGTGGAAAGTGCTGGGTGCATCCCTCAAGCTGATTTCCGACCAGTACCCATGCAAGTTCCCGAGCCCCTTTCCATCTTTGTAGAACATGTTCAACAAATCAATCCACAAGGAGAGGGGGTCCAAAAAGTAAAACAAAACACATTATGGCCGGGTAAAGGAATTGACTGTTCCTCCCACTGAATTGCCTGCTATTTTTGGCCCCACACAGCAGAGGCTAAAAGACCGAGAGAGCCAGTGCAGGGGTCCAGCGAGGCTTTGCTTGGCTTCAATGGACTATTGCTCGCATGTTAATTGAGTTTTTAAAGGTTAAGATCATTACTGTTTGGTTAGAGTCATTTGTCTGTGTTTCTGATGGAGCTTCAGTTAACAGTATTTATTAACATTTTTTTTTCATCCCTGATGGTTCAAGTACAAAACACTTGTGGAATTCCTCAGTGCTCCGAGGGATCCCTTACCTTACTCACCTGGGAAACGAGGGACTGCATTTCAATATGAAAAATGACTTCCACTGTTGTGTTTCTTAAGATGTTCATATTATGTGTTCTATTAAAAATTACTATGGTTATTTATAAATTCATATATAGAAACCTTGGAAAGTATTGGAGAACAGTTCCCGATATCCTCTACTCGAACACAACCAACCCTGCAGTTTTTGAGCATTATTCCACTTTTCTTCTTCCTCATATGTTCATCTTTTACAAAGTTGACTGAACTATATAAAAACAGATTTGTGTTGTGATTTTTCACTCGGCATGGTTTCTGTTCCATCATCCCCCTAGTTCACGAGCCATGGAGCCAAACTCTAACCTGTTCAGAAGAAGGAAATAGGATCACAAGATCAGGACCCCAAGCTCATGAGCTGAGAGGCTGTCCAAACCCAGGGCACCTGCCCCACTGAACAGGGGCTCAGCATCTCTTCTCTCGGCTTCTCTTGCCCCCCCACCCCCTCCCCTCAATGTTTCTACTCACCATCTCTACAACTAGTGATTTCAAATGTAGATAACACTCCTGCAAAAGCTTACTTAGCTTCATGAACCTACCCTTCTTCCGCATTGCATATTTAAAGCATCTCAGATTTTTTAAAGCAAGATTTGCTTTGTTATTTCTGTCTGTCATGTGTATATATGAAATATACATTACATACATGTATATGAGAGATATGTACATATAAATATCTAGATATCTCTCTACATGATCCCTCTTTATCTTTAGATGTAGACCCATACATAATAGACACGCGATTGTGATATAAGAGAGATGTGGGTCTGCGACAATGCAGCGAGGTGTTTCTCCAGTGACAGGGGTATGTAGAGATCTCACTGCATGTAGGCGGATACCTCGAGCTACGTGTGTGTGTATCTATATATGTGTCATATATGGTCACATATTTATTACACACATAGACCTATACCTAACATGAATGGACACAATTGTGTCTACATCATCAGTAAATCTAACACAGTAAGTGACGTTGTAATGGGCATTGGTTACAAGAGGAAACCGAGGGACCCAGGGTCCTCTAGGGAATATTTCAAAGCCAATTATTTCTGTATATCAAGTTCATGCATTATCCTGCATAAACTTCAGAACCATAGGTGCCATCAGCTCGAGTGAAGACTGGGTTTGCCACCAGACCAGCATGACGGCCCTTCATGGAGAGGGAGCACCCGAAGGACGGGGTGGAAGGGATAGGGGGCGTTACCAGGTTAACAGTTAGGAATAAGATCCTGGTTACATACCCCCTTGTATAAGGATGGAAAAGTATTTAATGCCTCTGAAACTTAGTTTCAGTGTTTACAAAGTTAAAAAGGGAATTTATAGCATCAAACACACAGAGTTGATACAATTCACTCCAACCTATTGCCTAGAAACAGAAACAGAATGAGATCTCTTTGAAAACGCACTCTAATTCATACCAAATGTTTAAAATTAACCAAATCGATTCCTACAATATCACCTTTCTAGTCTTCATTTTTGTATGTTTTATTTTTAAAGCAAGAATATATGGACAGTATTTAGCATAATATCGGGCATATAGAAAACACCTCATAATTTCCACAGCTTTAACAATTTAACACAACATAAACAGGCATCCGATGACGATAAGATCTTCCAATAGGAAAGCATATTGTCAGAGTGAAGGCATCATCTAGCACGTTCTTTCTTAGGTCATTAATCATCATGGATATCTATAACATTTAAGCTGAATGTTGCATCATTTATGTTACACATTTATATATGCCAGTGAATTTATGTCCTGAATAAGACTGATAAATAAACCTTTGAGTGCTGGGTTGCCTCTTTAGGACTACTGCACCCTTACAGAGCTCCTGTCATATTTAAGAGTTCTGGTCAATCTGTAGTTCGGGTCTTTAACATAGCAGTATACAAAGAACTCCTCTGCTCTAGGAAAAAGCTCATTTACTTCTCAAGACACATCCAAAACCTGTATTCCCTTCAAGGTCATCTGGCCAATAAGACACATTTTAATTAGCATAATTTCTTCCTCAAGCCAACGAATTTTTCTGTTCTTTCCTCTAATCATGGCACGATGCTAATAGGATAATAAAAAATACAACAGTAAGGAGTGATTGACTTTGAAAAACGTAAGCCCTAAATTTAGTAACATCCAAAGTTTTACTCATGTCATTAAATATTCAACAAATGAACGAATGGGCTGGCAAATTAATTAGGGGAAGTAAACCAACAAATACAAAAGCTAAAGAAATTCAAGAGTACATTTTCATCATTTTGTTCCTTAGTAAAAAAGTTTTCAAGCAACTACGCATTTGGTGATGATAAACTACGAGACTGCCACATTGGAAACAATCGGTGAAAGTTAGCTGCCTTAGAAGAATTTTCTTTTGTTACCATAAAAATCTCGTAATTGCCGACAGGCATTGCAAAACATCAACCTGGTCTGCACTTATGAAAGCTCTTGAAATGATCAGTGTACTATCCAGGGAAAAGCTAAGAGAGAAAGATGATTGTTTCACATCTCACTGGCAGAAGCACCCACAGATGAGGAAATCTGTTTATCTAAGCTAGTCGCTCCTCCTCTGTTAGTAATGCCAAATGTATCAAGAGATGTGGCGAGCTGAAGGGATGCTAAGCAAGTCGGTTACATCAGAAACCTTGGGCCAGAGCTCCCTCAATGCACACCCAGAGACACTTCCAAGACACAATCCTCCAGCACACACTCAGCTCTTAGAGCTCCCTTTGGTGTTGGGGAGGAGGCCCCCTTTGACCTGCCAGGAAAATGCACTTCAAGAAAAACAGCCGACCCATTTCCATTCTCATTTCCAAGCTCTGGTGCTTATCTCTTGGCCCCCTGCCTGGAGAACATTGTGAGTTCCCATAAAGATATATGAACCTAGATATCCGGATTCGCTATTCCGAAGGCATCTGCTGTCTGTCAGCTGTCATTCCATGCTAGCTTCTCATCTGCATGCCAATGGCCAATGACACTGGCCACTTCTAAAACCAAGGTCCCAGAGTCAATGACAAAATCTGCACTGCCGGCCAGTGCCTCGGATCCGTGATTTGCCCCGCGGCCACCCTGTAAGAGCACGCCCTAGACGTTTATGCTACTGTGAATCCTACTCCTGGGTTAGACACACACATTGTCAGGGCCTATGATGACTCCTGAAGTTCTGCATGCATTATTCCTGGAGAGGAGTGGTAATTATGTGAACAGCACCCTTGCTACTCACCTCCCTTTGCCCTGCCTGTGGGACGTTTGACTTCCATCTCACAAAGGCTTCCGTATGAAAACGCAGACACACGAGGTTTTGAAGATAGACCTGTGTCATAGAACTGCCTTCGCATACAAATAAAGACGCAGAAGTCCAGAGAGGTACATGATCTGACGAGACCAGGACCACAGTCCCCTTCATTGCTCTTGTTACCTTCTGGCTTCTCTTCTGCCTCCAAATCCTGAAACTTCTTTCTAGTCAGTAGTCAGCATCTGAGGTCCTAAAGCTTTGAGACAGGACAGGATCAGGCCTGATCATTAGATGCTCATTAAAACACCACGAACGAGGGCTATGTCAACCCACACAGACACAACTACAATCCAAGCTGTACACACACTTCCACCACACATCCTCTGGGAACGCATTATGGAGACTACACATATATTTGGAAAATGGGAGTAAATATGATCTTTCCGGAGATGCAGCTTAACTAGAGGGAAAGGTGCCCTTGAAGTTACAGGGAGCATGAAGACTGGCCAGAGTCCACCGGGACCGCTTCTGGGAGGTCATCTTTGCCTCTCGTCTGCCCAGTCAGCTATTAAACACATGCTACTGTCCTGGAAGGTTGACTGATGTGTGGGAGAAAGGAAGGACCTGGAAACCAGACCAAGATGAGAGTCAAGCCACCAAGACGCCACAGAGCTCATGAACATGTCCCCTCTCTAAACGTAAATGACTGTAAAGTGAGGGAATTATTATGTACCTTCCTGCTTTAGATAGAAATACAGCCTGTTTGAGCTGAATCATCTGCCCTAAAATTCGTTTGTTAAAGCCCCAGGACTTGAGAATGGGACAATGTCTGGATATAGAGTCTTTAAAGAGGTAATTATGTTACAGTGATGACATTGGAGTTGCTTTAATCCAGTCTGACCGGTGTCCTTATACAAAGAGGAGATCAGATGTATACAGATGCACACAGAGGGATGATCATGTGAGGACACGGGGTGGGGACAGCATCCACATGCCTAGGAGAGAGGCCTCGGGAGAAACCAGCACTGCCCACACCTGGACCCTGGACGTCTGGCTTCTAGAACACAATAAATGTGTGTTGTGTAAGCCCTCCGTCTGCGGTATTTGCTACGGCAGCCCTAGCACACTGTCACATAGCGTTCAGTAGAGTAAGTGCTCAGCACATTACAAGCATCATCTCAATAATCAGTGCCACTAACTTCACATCAGTATGGAAGAGCCCCAGCTCTGAGATACGTGTGTAATGAGCAGAGATGAGAGATCTATGCAAGTCACATCATAACTTACTTTATTCACTTCCTGTTTATCCCCTTGCGGCAAAGGGTATCATATTTTAAAGTTTCCTGTTTTTGTAGATATTTTATTATTATTATCTACGGAGGTATTTTTCTTCAGCTTTATTTTTCTCTTTTAGAGGGGAAAAAAATAAAACTGAACCAGGAAGACAAGTATCAATCACAAATCATATAGGAATCTGAGCCAACAGATAAAGAAAGCAACTCTATCATAAAAGCTTAAACTCAGCATGTGAGCTATTGTGATCTAACTCAAAGCTATCACAAAGTAATTCTGAGACCTCAGGAATTCATTTCACCATAATGGACTTTGGCTTCCCCATTTCTGAATTATGGAGTTAGGTTCAGTCTCTAAAATCCCTTCAATCCCTGATTCCTGGCTCAGTGTTTCAGATCTCCCTTGATGAAAATATCAGCCAATATTTCTGATACTCTGGTGGTGGAAATACCAGACTATCCCTGGCTGGAGCCATTGTCTGGAGAGGAGATTCAAAGGCTGAATAAAGAGGTAATCAATGAAGCTTAGAAGTCAGCAAATGGGACACATACTCCTATTTTCTCTTCTGGTGCTCAAGTTCTGCTGGGCAAAAACATGTTCATTAATGACCAGTTTCTGAAATGAGAAAAATATGCATAATGTCACAATTCCTGCAGCTGTTCTTAGACATCTTTCAAGGTTTATCATATGACCATATTCACAATTACCTTTTTTTATACAGAAAAGTGGCTTCTCATTTAGGAATGCTGTTCCTGACTGGTGATCTTTACCCCATCAAATACATAAAATATACACAAAAATATACACATTTATACACATATGTGTACAAATGTACACATGGATGCATACAAACCTATGTATAGTTCTACATACACATACATGATAGGAACATTACGATTGGTATTATCACAGACATCCTAAGACACCATGGTACGATAAATTATTTGTGGTTATATACATACACATGCCATAAGACAACTCGCTCACTTAGCCTCATCTGTAAAAACATAGTTAATACTGCTTAACTCAAATGTTTTTGTGAAAACTGATTTTATTTGTATGGCTATAGTGACTTCTTCAATCTGCCTATCAGATCTATTGAATGCTAGAAAGTAAAGAATTCATGCTTCTCTAATGTTTGTTCTGAGAAACTGGCTCACAATTATCCTAGAAACATTTCCTTTTCTCTCTTTCTCCAACATCTCATCACCCCCACTTATACTTCCCTTTTGGTGAAAGAGTGGTCTTATGAACCTGCACTGCCCAATCTAGTAACCACTAGACACATGTGGCTATTTAAAATTTGATTAAATAAACTTTAAATATTCAGTCTCATTTCTAGTGTTCCATAGACACATGGTTAGTGGCCACCGTATTGGAGAGTGCAGATACAGAAATTTCCCATTTGTTCACAGAGTTCAATCACACAGCCCTGTTCCAGCCTGTCTTGGATTTTCGGAAGGACTAGAACTTCTAGGTTGAATACAAGATAAAGAGGTTGCTTTGACTAGATACACTCTGCTTAACTAGCTCCTGAACTCTGTGGCTTGCTTCTTGGATGCGACGGAGGGCTCCGGTTCAATAATCATGGCCACAGGTGTGCCTGGGTTATAGCTCAGTCATTTCAAGTTTGGTCCAAGTCAACTGTGAGAAGTGTGTACCGAGATACTCTTTACAAGCCAGAGCCTCCAGGGATGGGACTAAGACCCATGGTCTCCTTGCTCTGTTTAGTGTTATGTCGCCACCAGCGGAGGATTACATTCTCCGACCCCTGTCCAGAGAAACAAGATGAGAAGAGGACAAGGAGGTGCATTACCCACGCTGGCTGAAGGAGGTCTAAGTTTCCAATCTAGGAAAAAGAAGAGTTAAAGGTACAAGCTGTGTGTCTTAAGAGAACTTATAGGTAGTCGTGACAATGATGGGCTGGATGTGTTCTGGGGACGACCCAACAGACCTGGGAGTGCGGGCTCCGACTGAACCAAACCAGAGTTCCCGGATAATATGAGGAAGGACTTTCTAGAGTGGCTACAACTTAAACTCACCAGGAATGTTTCAATTTCTCAAGAACACTTCAGCTGGGATGGACAGACAATTGACTCCTGTCTCAGACAAATTCCTGTAAAGATGAAGCACCCAAATATCACCTCCAGATCTGTGGTCCGAGGGGTCTATATCTTCTGGAAAAATACTCACCGTGTCTAAGTACTAAACCTACTCACACCTATGAAATGTCATGTTTTCTCTAATGCAGCTCAAAACCTGAAAGCATAAAGACTGTCTTTCTAACTCAGAATCTCCAAGGACCCAGCCTTATCCCAAGAACTCAGTGGGGGCTCAGGCAATGACTGTCATGAAGGGCCATCATTCTGAAGAATTTGTATTAGTTTCTTCTTAAGTCATCAGAAATAAGCGAAGGGAAGGGAAGGGGGAGACCAAAGGGGAGGAGGGGAGAGGGAAAATAATAAAACACTCTTCTTTTACACCCACAGAAAAGAAGGAAAATAAACACAGAATGTAACACTAACACCAGAGAACTCTTTTATGATAGAAAATCCAATCAATGTGTTGGCTTCAAACCCTTTGGTTACTTCTCAACCTCAGAATACACTTCAAATGCCTTAAAATGCATTACGTTGTCTGGTCTTTCACGACCTGCTTTCCTTTCTCTCTCCCAAGCTCCCCTCTGCACAGTAAGTGGGCTCTGGGTTACTGACTGTTTGGTTTCTGGAACATGCATTGACCTGTTGAGCATCAGGACTTGGAACACGATGCCTCTGCCTAGAACACCTTTCTCCCACCTGCTCTGCACCCAAAGCATCCCCACATGTTGGGTTATGACTTAAACTTTTCTTAACAGAAGCAATGTGCTATGAGTCCCCCTCTCACCCATAGACGGGTACCTCTCTGGTGAACAATTACAGCTTGGGATATTTTCTGGGCAGGGCGGGACTAGACATAAGCTTCTGTGCCATTGCCCCAGACTGAAACAAGGGTATGTCCATCAACCTGTTACCAGGTAAACAACTGTAGCAGAGCCATAAGCTGGGATACATACGACTCAGCAATTGAGAAAAAGTTGGAACTATTTACATATATATATAATGATTCTTTTTATGTGAAATCCAAGCACAGATGACACTAATGTGATACAAATCACAATCTGAGGGCATATGGGGAAAGTGTTTGGAAAGGGCTCATGAGGGAGCTTTCTGGGGGAAATAAAACTGACTTTTATCTTATTTTAGTTACATGAATGTATGCAACTGTTGCAACTTATCTAATTGGACACTTAAGAGAAAAAAAAAAGGTTTAATACTGATTTTTACCACACTTGTTCTTTTTTATCTTTGGGCATCTCTCAGCCCAATAATGTATTTGCCCTCACTGGGAGCATCTAGAAGTCACCTGTGGTTCTAGGCTTCGCAAGCACCTCTTCTTGTCAATGCATACTGCTAAACTGCCCCCCTTGTCTGCTCTTCTGGTGGTAGCTCCCAGGTTGCTGACCTCCACTGGGATTCCAAAGCTGGGCTGCATTGCTACGGACTGAACGTCTGAGTCCTCCAAAATTCATATGCTGAAAGCTCACCCTTAATGTGATGCTATTAACCTTGAGCTGCCAACCTCCAGAATCACGAGAGCTATGTTGTTTGTTGGAGGTGTCATCTGTGGTGCTTACTGCAGCAGTCTTCATGGACTGAGACATGCATCGTATCCAAATAAGCCCAAGTCGCCTACTGACGAACACAACTTTACTCTCGCCGCACCTTTGGGCGATACAGTGAATTCTAGTGCTTTTTAAGGAAATAATTCCACTTCCTATTGGACTACACTTGGGAAATAATTTGGCAGTTATTATTCTCCAGTGGTATCTCTGGGTCGCCCCTTATCTATCTTATCTCAGCTTCTCTATAGGCACTTGTTAAGTGCTTTTTCTCTGCAAGGACATTCACTGAGTACGGATGACCTGTCTCTTCTAGTCTGGATGTGGCTGAATATAAACATGGAGGGAAGGGGGGAGGGAGGAAGGAAGGTGGTAAGTAGAAAGATGAGAGATGATTGAGAGAGAAAGAGAGAGGGAGAGAGAGAGAGAAATGCAAAACCTCCAGTTCCTCTTGATATGAACTTCTCCTTTTCTCACTCAGCAAAGCCCGGTGACTCATAAGCATAATGACCACCGAGGAAGAATGCTTGATATTGCGTAGTTTCCCAAAGCACTATAAGAAAACAAGATAGAATAGACAAATACTAGCAATAAGCCTAGCTACAGCCAACAAAACCTTCACCGTTTTAAGCCAAATCAATGGGAAAGTTTAAGTGACCATTTAAAAATCTCCGAACACAAGAGATTTTTAGAGGAAGACCATGTCCCGTTAAGTTGCTCAGATACTTACGAAATGGACATACCTCCGGCAAAGAAAGAATGAAGCAGAAATGCATGTCATAGTATTATTTACCAATCAATAATTCGGAAGCCCTCTTTTAACAGTGATGTTGTATCTTTGCAGGTTCTTAATGCAAATGTGTCAGGGCTCAATCCCTAGATGTTGAAGGGATTCAAAGAGACAACACTATCAGGTAAGGTAAGATATATAGCCACAGCTCTGTTGCTAGCAAGTAATGGAAATCTAACTCAAGCAAGCTTAGGTGAAAAGAGACGAGAGCAGGAGGGCCCTTTGTCACACACCCGCGGAACTCAGTGTCTTGGACTTGGTGCATCCAGAACAGGAAATGTTTGTGTCTTACTCCCAGTCTGAATGTTCTCGTCATAGGATGACACAGGTGACCACCAAGGCCACTCTTCATTCTTCTCACAGTGAGAAACTCCAGTAAGAATGTGTTCTGTGCCTCCGCCATTCAGCTGTGGTCACAGGCTTCTCCCCGAATGGCCCACTGGGGAGGCATGCCCCGTCTGGGGAGCAGGAGACCAGCATGAGGGCAGAAAGCTCTGATTGTTAGGACCAAGATGCCTCCCACTTGATCTGGAGGCCAACCTGAGCAAGACGTATGGGCTAAGAACAAACACCTCCCAGACCTGCTAGAGAAGCTTGGATGTGCTATCATTTCCCCTTGTAACTACTGTGGGAAAAAGTCAGCACACCTTTTGTTAATTTCAAAAGCAGCAGCAGTGAGAAAATATAAATACGGAAGCTTAGGAAACTCCCACCGCATCGCCAAGCCTCTGAGCTTGGTCTCAGTCTGTTCGGAGGCAGGACACAGGAGACAGGTGATTCAGCTTACCAGATGCTATACTACATCGTGCTCAGAGTTAATTGCTTTATTGCTTTCTTTTGTCTTGAATGGGGCTTGGGAGGTAACACGATGGAGGGGAGAACAGGGCTGCCCCAGCAACCTCTGGGCTGTGAGGTGCTCTTTTGTTGAACCTCTGTGTATTCAAGGTCATCAGACAAAGTGACCTCAGAACCAGACAAGGGTAGTTGCAGACCTAAGTGAGCCACTTAGAAGCCCCATGATTTCAGGGAAGGCACCTCATCTAATTTTTCCGTTACCCATCTGCAGGACCGTGTGGACAATTGACTACGGTCGACGTGTGACCAGAACGTTCTGGGCACTGGACACGTATGTTTCCTTCCATGTCTTTCTTTAGTCCTTGCTGTCAGCGAGATGCTCAAGGCACTAAGAAACTTGAATAGATACGTAAGTATAGCAAGGCCACAAAGCTCCTATAAGAAGGAGTAGTTCATTTTGCTTTAGAATAGCTCGGACAAGTTAGCTAATATGTTTATGCACTTCCTCCTCTATGCCGGTTCAAGTCCTAAGCACTTTACATACACAGTCCATTGACGTCTCCCTAAAATGCTATGAGGGTAGGTTCTCATATAATCTCCCTTTTGCACCTGAAGAAACTGAAGCCCGACAGGTGAAGTACCTTGCCCAAGGTCAGACAGCAGCAGGGGTAGACTGGGACTCAAATACAGCCAATCAGTGTCTAAGTTTCTCAGCACAATTTTAATGCTTTCATGAGACCAACTACTTAATTTATTTCAAATTATTTTTATCACTTAAAAAATCACAACTATATCAAATTTGCTTCTGGTGCTTTATAAATTATCATTCAACTATAATAAGTATCTACTTTTGTTGTAGGACATTTGGATTTCCATTTGTCATTGATAAAGTTATCCTAATTATAAATACTATGGAAGGTTCCAATAAAGGAGTTCACTTTGACCTTCCAGGGGACAAAAAGAATCTCCCTAAGCTACATATTTTTATGCAATCTTTGTGACGGGAACAAAGCATGTCCGGGGACCACAGAGATACAATTATTACTGAAGAGGCCCTCTAAGAAAGAGGTAGAGAAGACAAAGGATTTTGGTAAAGCACATTAACTGATCCGTCCATGATGGGATAGGACTGAATTGCCCATTGTCGTCTGCTGAGGCAAGCCCGTCCTTCGGGAATAAAAGTAGGAGAAATGCTTGCACTGCGCAATAGAACTCACTCCAAGTTAGAGGCATGAGACAGACAGGAGCGCCGATAGCAGGGAGCATTGCTGGGGTGCAGAGAGGTGCGCCCCAGGATCAGAGCCACGTTCCAGAGCGACAGTCCCTGTGGCTGAGGAATACTGCACTGTGAATTAGGATTACTGTTCTTCGTGGGGTAAAAACATCCTTCTTCCCGAGGCGTTGTAGCAGCTGTCATTCCCAGGGAGGTTGGGTGGAGCGGAGTGGCAGCGCCCAGGGCCTCTGGTGGACCGTCGACGTGGGGCCATTGGCCTCTGACTTAAGGAAGGGCGGAATAAATCCATGAGCGTGTCTGCTCGCTTCCACTGCCTCTTCTTTCCTCAGAGCCATGCACGGCGTGCACCGATGTAAACAGTTTCTACAAGGATGGGTTTACGACACATACGTGTGTATCCACATACACATATAACATGTGTGTCCACACACAGATAAATGGAATGCGTTCGTGTACGTGTGTAAGGATGCAGGATGGGATCCCCGGGATGCCCAGCCTCCAGACCCCATTTTCCAAAGACTCGTAGAGGGCAGGGGTACTTCTCTCCCTTTCGGAGAATCACCATCAGCTGCAGAGCTCCCTTGCCCAAGGATATGCCCCTCTGGGGTGGACAGTACTGAAGGGCATCCTAGCCTGAGTCCCCCGGGACCTGGCGGGACTGAATCCCGGCTCTACTTCTCTCATTCCCTTCCCACCTCCACTTCCTGAAGCCCTACAGCTTTGCTCTTGAAGCCACTGGGGAAGCTGTGTGCAGACCTCCAACCCCCAAGGTCTGTCTCCCAAGGGAGCTAATGTAAGACCAAGTAGGATTATATATTTATATTCCCCTCCGGTGGGAGGGAGGATGGGAAAACATTTCCAGCTGAGGGAGATGAGTGCATTCTCCCGTCTCCTCCTAATGTGGACATTTACCAGGCTGTTCTCAAACTAGAGAGTTAATAAAGCTCAGAATTCTAAGGCCTGATCTGTCCCTGAGTTAAAAAACAAAAGCAAAAACAAGAAACAGCTGGAACCTCCATTAATTTTCTTGCTAAAATGTGATTGATCAACAGGTCAGCTATTACTAGACAATTATAAATACACATAATAAGAATCATTCTCAAAATTTTTGAGTAGGAATCGAATATTTTCTGCTAATATTTGTATTATTTTTTATCTTTTTATAGGTTCTTTAAGATTTTATTTATTTATTTTTTTCATTCATTCATGAGAGGCAGAGGGAGAAGCAGGCTCCCCATGGAGCAGGGAGCCCAATGCAGGGCTCGATCCTAAGACTCTGGGTTCATGATCCCAGCCAAAGGCAGATGCTTAACCAACTAAGCCATGCAGGTGCCCTATTTTGCATCCTGATATAAGATATCTTCACAAAAACATACTATCTCTGTTATCTGCAGTCTTTTTAGATTGAAATTATGGAACTAATAAGGTAAGTTCACTAATATGCCATGATTTTTAGACCAGAAGAGCCCTCTGAAGTTTGGAATGGATATCAGCGAGAGTAAATGGATAAGATCAAGAAAAGAAAGAAGACAGAGGCTACTACACATCAGGCTTATGTACAGATGCCCTTCTGAAGGGAAGGAGGAAGGGAGGGAGATGAGAGGGGATGGCCCTGGATGCCTGTGGTAGCACTCCCCTGACGTGAGGGGTGTGGACGCCCACACTGGGCGCATGTGTCTACTCCTGTGCCTTTAGGAGGTGGGATGGTTTGCTCTGTTACTTCTAGTCCCTTCCTGGCCACACACATCTGTGTTCTACTGCAGTTGTTGGGGATGTCTAGGTCCAGTTGCTTCTGACAGCCTTGGTGGTCACTGTTGGGTTGGGAAGAAAACTGTTTCAAATAAGATCCCCAATTGTAAACTTTGATGACAGCATTTCAAAACACAGAATGAAAAATTAAGCTCTCCAGGAGAAGTGTCTTTAGAGTAAAGTTTGTATTTCTAGTTCTACCAAAAAGCTAAGGATTGGATTGTAGATTTGTAAATACGGCGAACACGCCGCCATATGTTATGTGGCATGATCCGTAGAAGGTATGATGAAGGGCCACACACACGCTTTCAGAAGTCAGACGTGATGATAACGAAAGCTTCCCGTGAGTGGAGTTTCCCCTTGTTGTCACACAACTGTACTTTGTAAAGCAGGACAAGCATTGTGAGTGAGTGGCTGACATTCCATTGGAGACACCCATAAGGGCACAGAAACTAAAGTAACCCAAAGAAGCTCAAAGCTCCCTTGCCCCACATTAAGCGCACACACACACACACACACACACACACACACGAGTAAACATGGAAAGAATGTCTAGAGAAAATGTGGGAAGAGAAATTTATGCCTCTGGAATTTTTCAACAGGATGCTTTGTTTGTTGGGTTTCGACTAAGACCTTAAGAATTCCCTGACAACTGACTCTCTTACTGCCCTGCCTTCTGTCCAGACACCATCAGAGGTGCAGATGTGGGTGCCTTATGTAAGCCTTGCAATCTCCCGCTGTCCCCTGACAGTTAGATGAAAAGAGCAGTGGAATGTTTGATTATCTAATTTCCCGTCAGCCAGGGGAGCCCAGAGAGAGAGAGAGAGCTGGGAACGTTGTAAGGGATAGGGTCCTGGCTACCATTCACGCTGGAGCTGGAGGTAGGGGTGGGGGGTAAGTCACGTGACCTTGACACTGCTCGGGGGTTGCAAAGACGGATCGCTTCTCTAGATGTCCACTAGAAGCTCGCTGGGGCCAGTCTCGTCTACTCTGATTAAAGACCATGTTAATGCTGAAGAATTTCATTAACTTGGGCTTTGAACACCGAGAGGGCGAAGGGTCACGGGCTGGAACCCGAGCGAGTCACAGGAAGGACACTGGGCTGTCTGCAGGAACATCTCGGGGCCCTGATGGCGTTTCCATCAAGAACACAGGGGCGCTCTTCTGGAGGAGCAGTGTAGACGGTCTCTGTGAGCCCTGGAACGACGTGGCTATTGTCCACCACTTAAACCACCTCTGTCCAAATCCGCTGTGCATCAAGAGGGCACAAATTGAGAAGGAAAACGTTCTTAAAGCAACTCCAGCAGTGGTAAAACAAGAGCTATTCTCTAAGGAGACTTTTCTTTCTGGGCAGGTTTTCCTCTTCTGAAATGTCAGAGCACCTACAAAGTACTTAAAATTTCCACTGAACAGGATTTGGTTAGTCAGTATTTATGATTTCTAATTTCCCCACTCTGTAAGTATATATTCTACCACAAGTTTTTATTCACAAATCATTTACTTTAATAAAAACATTAAGCTACATCTCTATGGAATAAATGAGACATTTTTAGTCATTGGAGAGAAAAACTCAATGGATATTTTCCCACGTTCACTACTTTGGACCTTGGATCAGGGCCAGGCTCTGAAATCTTACAAGTTAAAAGGGAGAATTCTTTGTGGATTTTTTTTTTGAAAACATATATACACTCTCAAATTATAAATCCTGGCCATATGCTGACTTTGTCCGATGATGGGCATAATGTAGAATCCTTCTTTGCTCTTAGAATTGCTCTCCCCACTTTTTAAAACCATGATTACAGGCAACTGTGAGGGAAAGTTAGAGATGGAAAAAGTTAAAACAAGAACCAAGAAATGTTATACTAAACATCACAGAAGCAGGTGGGGTGGTCAGGGAACATGGTAATGTGTGTGGATGGAGGAGTGAGGTGCATAGGGAGGAAACTCTGTGCAGAGAGAGCAGCAGGGCCAGGGCCCAGAGGGCAGGGGCTCAACATCCCAAAGGACAGGACAGAGAGCTGCAGGAGGGAGGGGTTGCGTTGGGGCTGGGAGGGGTGAGTGGGATCAAGCCCAGGCCCGTCCCTGTGTCACTCAGATCACAGTCTAGACTGTGCGTGTGTGCTGAGCACGGGGCTGCAGCAGGAGGTCGGGGACAGACACCTGCTCTGATCGGGGTCCCTCAACCCAGGCTTCAGTTCTTGGTGTGTGCTAACAGTCACAGCCACGAGCAGGGCAGAATGTGGGGTGTGCGGGGGCAAGAACCACAGAGAATCCTGTGTCTAAGGACCAGGAAGAAGAGAGCCAACATTTTCTGGGATGGAGAAGAATGCAGAAGGAAGAGGTTTGGAAAACTGGGAATTCACCTTTGGGCGTTGTATGTTCCAGATACCGATGGGACAAGCCAGCAGACTGAAAGGCCCGGCAGTCTGGTATTCCAACAGAGTTCTGGGCTAAGATAGCAGTTTAGGGGCTTTAGGTGAGAGGTGGATGGTACGCAAAGCAGTGGGCCTCGAGAGGTCAGCCAGAGAGTAAGCTCTGGGGGCGGAGGCACGATGCCGGGGATGAGATGGACCAGAGACAGGAAGAAGCAGCTCAGGGCACCAGGAGGGAAACGAGGAGAGAACACTTCTCTCACTGCCAGGGAAGGACGGGTCACAGAAGAAAGAAATAACCATCTGTGCAAGATGCCACTGATGGCTGAGGAAAATGAAGCTGGTGATGTGGGCTGGGGTAGCAAGGGACGCCGAAGTGCCCTGAGCACGAGCTGTCAGGGAGGCCTGTCTGGAGGTCTCGACCGAAAGAGAGGAACACAGAAGGCGAGGAGAGCAGAAGCCCCCACCAAGAACAAGGCAGACAAGCAGCTCATAAGAGAAAATTAAATAGTTTGGAAAACTGAGAACGTTTAGCTGAAGCGTTATAGAGCACCAGAAGGCAGCGGTCTGAGAATAAAGGAGAAAGGGAAGGTAGAGCGGTCAGCGTTGCCCCCCTGGGCTGTGGACTCGTGAGCTGTGGCCTAAGGTACCATCCTGGGATTGAGGCATTGGAACGAGACTTGTGAGTTTTTAAGAGAGTGATTTTATTAGAGGAGGGCGCCAGATTGTAGCGAGATAAGGAATATCTGGGACGTAGGAAGGCAGAAACCCGCTGCTCAGTCTATTTCAAGAAATTTAATATCTACAAGGAAAGGAAGATTAGGAAGTGTTTTGGCATTGATCTCACAAATACCATTACTTTTTATATTATAAGATGCATATTTTTTCATATTTTAACAGCTCTGAAAGCAGAATGCCACTTATAATTGGCAGCATTTTTTCATTCTATGCAGTGCATAATGTAATGGTGCATTTTGTGATCGATATGGCCTTAGATTTCATAAAATATGGGCATATAATGGGATTCTAAGCCCAGGAGAGGAAACAAGTAGATGGAAAGGCAGGGATCATTGAAAATGCATCATCAGTCAGTAAATATTTGCTGAGGGAGTGAGGTGACAACACTGATAGGAGCCGTGAGTGGATTTTTTATTATGGTCCTGTGTCCAGGACCGGAGGGACCGAGGCAGGCAAGCAGGACGCGGGAGGACAGAGAGTGATCAGAACGCTGTCCAAGGCCCTGAGGCAGGCACATTACCGTGCCTGGGGAAGGTGAGGAAGAGGAGGGGGGGTGGGGGGATGTCTGTGAACGGGAGCGTTTCTGGGAAGGCGAAGTTCCTGGTCATGGCCGCTCCAGGGTGTGTCGCTGGGAGGGTTCTAGAATCGAGACAAAGGTTAAGGTTGAGGGAGTGGAGGAAATTCATAAACTTTGAATTAGGGTGTTGGGAGGGCAATTGACGTGCACAGTGGTTGATAATAGATAATAGTGGCAGATAAAGTAGTGGACGAAAAACAAGGTCTCAAAGTCCTCAAGGGTCACAGAGCGGTGACCTCAAACAGAGCGAGTGGCAGGATATGAATGGGAGAAAGGTGTGAACTTTGAGAGAGGGGAAAGAGAAGCTGTGTAAGATAATGTGGCCCCATGCCTGGGGGCTTAGTCCTTAAGCGACTGCCTTCCGCTCAGGTCATGATCCCGGAGACCTGGGATCGAGTCCCACATCGGGCTCCCTGCTCGGCGGGAAGCCTGCTTCTCCCTCTCTCACTCCCCCTGCTTGTGTTCCCTCTCTGGCTGTGTTTCTCTCTGCCAAATAAATGAATAGTCTTAAAAAAAAAAAAGATAATGTGGCCCCAGCAAGAAAGCACCCCAAAGACGTGAGCACCCCCTGTGCGCCCCAGGCCTAGTGAGGAGGCAGCATGGTCTAGCTTCTTCCTCATGGAGACCTGGGGCATATGTACCCCATTTTGGGTGAGACCCTGGAAGCTCAGAGTCTGCACCAACGAACACCTGTGGCGTAACTTGGCTGCGGAGGCTCGCCTGTCTAGGAAGTCTCTGTGCCCTGAGATCTTTGTTGCTAAGTCAGCTCCAGAGCGGAAGAGCCCAGCAGAGTCAGAAACCCAACTCAGAAATGGGGCTCACTTTTCAGACCTTAGCAACTTCCAATAGGGGCCTCATATGTAGGGATGGGGGTTCAGGCCACTACCTGCTCAGAGCTGCTGTCCCGAACCTAGAGACTGCTCAGGGCCAGGCAGGGAAGGGCAGGTGGCCTCTCTTCTCTTTAAGCTTGGAACATGAGCTGTGGGAATGGGGCTCAGAAGGAACAGGTGCAAGGGTCCCCATCCCACCCCTTCCCCGGGGAGCTTTCTCTGCAGGCAAAACCCTGCTGGGAGCAACCTGTACGAGTCCCAGAGCCACCAGGGCAAGGGAGGGGGAATGGGGACAGCCATGATGGCTGGGAACATCAGTGTTGGGGTTCCTTGGTCTTAAGACACTGAGCACAAAAAGATACTCAAGATATCCCCATCGGGGCCAGTCCTGCCACAATGATAACAAGACGGTCCAGACCTGCTGGGTCATATGTCTCATTACTGTGTGTTTTGCTCCCAACCCCAGAAGATTCTGTTCTCCCGAGCATTAGTCAGCATTTGATTATAACATTTTCCTCATTGCCCTGAATTTTTACTTCCGCATCTGAGTCAGTGCCACAACTACCCGTGAGCAGACCTTGTAACTAGGTCCAGTTTCAGGAGGCACAGAAGAGAAATCGATCCGTCAAAGTTCATGCAGGTAGGAAGGGGCAGGATTTGGACTCGAACCTGGCTCTTTCTCATTCGAAGGTCTGTGGACTTGGGAGCAGACAGCACCGCCTCTCATGCATTATGGTCCGATGCCGTTTAACCATACGTCATTACTCAGGGCACTCATGGGCATCTAGGTGCTCAAGGCACCTGCGCAGGTAGCAGAAGCCCCGCGGGGCTGGGGTCCTACGTGCCAGGAACTCAGGGCACAACCATCTGAACTGCCAAGTTCAAAGAAGTGGCCGCATTAAATAATAAAATGCTCTGTGCTATTGTAGCCGAAGACCGTACTTACTTATAGGTGAGTGAAACCAGCCTAACTCAGACTCATGTCCGATGTTTACCCGTGAGTCCCCCTCACATGTGGAGGCTTAAGTCACCGATCCACAAGACAGTGTCTGGGGCTCATTTGCCCGCTGACAAGGTTTTCTTTGGTCTGTCTTCTAGACGATAAGCTAGGGAGCAATCACATGTAAATGGAATGAAGCCTGCGTGTGGCAACTCCCCTCTGACACGCCTGGGACCCACCGTCCGCTCAGTGTGCTGCACCCAGAATGTGCCCCAGGACCTTGGCATGGCCTCAGACGCTAGCCTGTTCGTGGGCTGCCACTGTGTTCGTGGGCTGCCACACTCCTCGACGAGGAGCCGAGGTCCCTCCGGGATTCTCTGTGACATGTGCTGAAGGGCTGGCCCTCAGGAGGGGGTCAGAGAGTGAGAGTCAGTGGAAATTGGTCCCATTGGGGCAGGAATGCCACGTGGGTCCCTGGAGACGGCAGCAGAGAAGGCTGCGGCTGGGAGAGGAAAGGGGAGGCCGCTGGCAGAAAGCGAGAGGGTGGATTATGTGATCAACAGCCCCATTTTGCAGAATGGGGGTCTCCCCAAAGCACACAGCGTCGACGTTGGGAAGAAAACATCGGGCACAAATTTCCAGACTTTCAGAATAACCACACACCTGTAGTGAGTCCTTCTAAAGGGACGGTCCGGGTGTTTCCCAACGGAAATTGGGTCATTCTGAATGCAATTCCTCTGCAGAGAGCTGCTTTCTAGACACAAACAGATTCTCTTCTCTCTCCTTCTCCACCACTCTCCCAGCCACACTCCGCGGCCTCGAGGCAGGAGCACACGGGATGCAGTGTGACGAGACCCCAGGCCAAACATGAAACGTCTAAGGAAAATGACGGTCTGGTCCCCTTCAGATTTCTGTTCCACTGAAAAGAATATCTGAGACTGCCGTATGTGTCTTTTTAAGTAACATTTATAATTAAAAAATATATTCGATATTTGAAAAATTCAAGGAGGACACACTATTTCCTAACCAGAGCCCTTATATGTGATAAAATAATTTACAGGCGCCTGGGTGGCTCAGTGGGTTAAGCGACTGCCTTCGGCTCGGGTCATGATCCCCGAGACCCGGGATCGAGTCCCACATCGGGCTCCCTGCTCAGCGGGAAGCCTCCCTCTGCTTCTGTTCCCTCCCTAGCTGTGTTTCTCTCTGTCAAATAAACAAATAAATAATCTTTAAAAAATAATAATTTACAGCCTACAGTTTGCCTTCTGAGTTCAGCCAAATCCCCTGAGGGCAAAGAAAAGAGATAAAAAGAGTTGATGGGTGGATAGAGGCAGAAGACCCCCAGGGGCTTATGTGTTTCATCAGATGACGGCCCCCAGCTCATGCTCCAGAACAGAAACAAACATTATTCCGTAGTTCTGAGCCACCTTTGTTCTGGGATCAAATGATAACCGTTTCAAGTAAAATGTCTCTATTTTAAAATTCTTTACTCTCCACTGGATTGTTTTAAGTCAAATATGCATATATACTCACAATTATATGTACAGATATCAAAGACCCATTGAAAACATTTGGCTTAAGACCAGGAATAAGCCCCTCTAACGACTGTCACGGCTTTCTGATAATGCATGCATCATAAGCCAAAGGCAACAGCCCTCCACGTCTGGGCCCGGTCAGGGAGGCTTGGTGGGGACCAGCAGGTGCAGAGGTGAGAGCCGCCCTCCCGATCCTTGGCCCCACAGTTGCCTTTTGGGTGAGCAAAGAGGGCCTGACTCAGAGCTAAGGGAGAGCTCTCCCATCTTTTAAAATAACTTGCTCATCTTCCTGTTGTGGGAGAGGACATTTCAGGAGAACGCCTGTCCTAAGATGTCGGCGTTATTATTATTCAGGGCTGGTGAAACCACCGGATCAGGAAATGATGGCCATTGAAAAGCCAGTTTGTTTACTCTCCGTTCCAAGAGGAAGGGGGCACGCGGTGCCATCCAGGACCATGTGGGGGAGCCCCAGGGGCAACCCGGAGGCAAGGGGAGAGAGGAGAAACACGGGCTAGAGTCCTTATGTCTTTCCACTTGAGGCCGAATGAGCAATGGGGACTGCCCAGCCTAAGTGATTTTAGTCAACTCAGTGTAGGGGCTGCCCCTCGTTTGGTCCCTGGCCTCCGGGGTACAGTGGCCCAGAGAGAGAGCCCCGTAAAAGGGGTTTGGTTGGGTGGTTGAGTTAGAAAGGTACGCAAGCTTAAAGCAGAGTGTTTTGCTCCCTGTAGAAATGAGCCAAGCCTGGAGGGGAAGTCTGTCCCAGGTCGACAGGAGCCCAAGATGTGGAAGCACCAGAAAATACAGAAGATGAAAAAGCACCATTAATACAAGGACTGTGCCCCCCTCCCCCCCGTGAGCACAGTCAAGGAGAGTAGTTCTGCTTAGCGCCAGGAATTCAGAAGGAAATAAAGATTCCTTAATGTGCATTCAGCCAGAGGGCCTCAGATTTTATTGTGCATATAAATCACTGAACGATCGTGTTCAAATGGTTTCTGATTTAGTGGGAGGGATGGGATCTGAGCGTCTGCATTTCTAATAAGCCCCCAGATAATGCCAGGGCTGCTGGTCTGTGGACCACACAAGTGGGAGGGCATCCGACCTTAGTTATGTGTCCCATTTTTTCAGGCATGCTCACTTGTTAAGCAAAGACTGGGAATATTATTTAATGTGCACAGAGGAGCTTTAACCTAAGACTTGCTTGCGCAAAGGTAGTTACAATTAAAGGTTTCTTTTTTTTTTTTTCTGCACAAGCCAGTTTCTAGTCCCAAATAAGATGTGATCTTACCATACAGCACATCCGATAAGAACTGGCCTCAAATCTCACTAATTCTCAAGAGAAAAGTGTATGAATCAGCCACGGAAACTCATGGCCTTCTAGGTTCTGGGACAGGAAAGAAGAAGGTCTGTGAGATGGACAGATCTGAAGGAAGTGTTAGAGACTGTTTGTTCTGGCATTAAAACCAGGACTGAAACCAACCCCAAGACTGACTCAGCAAAACTAGAAACTCCAGCTTTTTAAAATAATCCCAATAATTCCCAACCAGATATGGCCTAGGGTTAGCTATGAATAAGGATACAAAACTGGATTTAGGGATAAATTCACAAGGAGGGACTTGGGGAAGGGAGGAGAACGGCAGAGCGTTGAGTATCACGATGATGAGCTCCTCGTAGATTTGGGGTGCGAATGAGTTAGCATTTGCACAAAGACTGACTCCATTGGAAAGGATAGCGATAGGTGCAGCCAAGAAAAAGAAAGCAAGGTGGATGACATGACCCACGGTACAAGGACCTCAGCTTCACTACACGTGGTAGTAACACTCCGCACCCTTGCTCTTGGCCAAAGGAACCCCATTTTTCATATTCAGATTACACATTTTAGGGATCTTGGGATGGCAGACCCTTCCATTGTGGGAAAGCTGCACAGCTCCAAATCCTTGGAGGGATATTCAGTGTGCTTCCACAAGAAAAACCAACCAACTACAAGCCAATGGCTCCATGGCCAAAAAGAGACATTTCTCTATTTGTCACGAAAAGCAGAAAGTCTATCTGTGAAGGCCACATCACAGAACAGGCTGTTTGCTGGGAATGAGAGACCGAGCTGGTTCATCCCACACTGGTCGCCCCATCAAGATGATGGCCGGCTCTCTATCAGACCCTCAGTGTGTGAGGAAGGTAGAGCGTCTACGTGCACGTGCATTTCCTTTGCGACATATTTTTGTCACGTTGCACACACGGCACGTCCTTCTTTGTGCACAAGCCGCGCTCCCTCCAGTCCTGAACAGACTCATTCCTATCATTCTTCAAAACTCAACATAAACTCTGTTTCCTAAAGAGCGTCCTCAGAGCGTTCAAATCAAAGTCAGACTTTTTTGGTAAACAATCTCATTGTACCTGAGCTTTGCCTTCACAAAGTAGAACATACTTTATGATAATACGTCCTTTGGGATTTTTATTCATTTCATGCCTGACCTCCACTAGTCTGGAGCCTCCCTGAGGACAGAACGGTATGCGAGTCTTTATCGCAATTTATCTACACCTAGTGTAGGGCTGAGCACCCAGAGGTCAGCTAACGTATATTTGTTGGGTGAATATGGGAGTGAGGGAGTAAGTAAAATGGTCCCAGATAGCCAAGAAAATGTGATATCACTGTTATTGCTTTATCACCACTATTCCAATTTTGGGTTCAGATTTTGTTAATAACTCAGGAATGAAACGATGTTCTCTAAATAGAAGAGCAAACAATAGCTTTTATTCTATATTGGTAAGGTTTCTAAATTGAAAGGATCAGTTCTTTCTATTCCAAGGAAATCGCTAGTTCGTACATGACATGTCTCTAGATGTGTGCGGGGACACATTCTGTATTCCGTTAAGTTTCAGCTAAGAATATTTCCAATCTCTAGTCAGTCTGATTTTCCCAGCTATGCTGGATGCTAAGAACCGTGTTTAACATTGGGCTCAGAGTAGATCGTACATATGCATTAGCTTCTAGCTTCGTGCTGCATGCTTGGCCCTGGGCAGGATGTGCTAGCGTTTCATGTTGCCCTTCCAGACCCCCTCCTCCCGGCCACCCCAAGGGCCCCCGCACCTCTTGCAACACCCTCTCTCTCCAGCTCCTCTCGGCCTCCGCATGCACGCAGGAGCTAGTCCCCTCCTCCTCTCTGCCTTACACATCACAACCGTGCAAATGGGAAGAGGCAGGGAAGAAGACGGAGGGGTGCCTGGGAGCAAACAAACAGAAGTGCAAGCCAGTGCTGGTGGCGCCTGGACCTAAGACAGAATCTCTGGATATGTCAGCATTTAAGATGGGGTGAAGATGGAAACCAAGATGTTTCTTTCTCCTCTTCTTGTCACACCACTCCCAATGCACCGTTGCTCTGCCCGCCTGAGTGACATGGGCTTAGTCCGAGGTGCGTGGAACCCCACCTAGGGCAGGTGGTCAGGGGCCACTTAGGAGCTCATAGAAATCGGGGCAGCAGGGTTAATGCCTGCTGGCCATGAATGACCAGGAAGCAGGCTTCTTCTGGGAGACGATCCACTTCATGATGTGATGGATTCTGCACCTTCCTTCGCACCTGGGCGGATTCACCGCGGCTGGCCCCTCTCTAAAGCTGCGGTTCTCAGCCATGGCTGCCTGCGAGGGTCAGCTGAGAAGCTCTGGAAACTCCCAGGAGGAAGCATGCGGGAGGCCTCCTAGACCAGCTAGACTGGGGTCACAGGGATCCTGGAGAGGCGAGCTGGCAAAGCTTGGCAGAGCCCAGGGTGCAGTCACACCTGAGCTCCACTGAGAGGGAAGTTCGTGAGCATCCAGTTGCCCTCTTCTTCTCTTAGAATACATTTTGCTTTATTCAAGGGAAGGTAACATCAACCGCTTCACTCTCTCTACGGAAATTGTTTTCCCGCTCAGTTTTACGGCCCTTCTATCCCACAGCTGTAATTTTATATGATGCCTCGCTGGCGTTTGCAGCGCAAAAACATTACATGTAGTTTCTAGTGCCGAGAGGTGTAGGAAGTTTTGTTGAAGCCACAGAAGGGGAGAGAGCAATAGGTTTATTTTGAGATCATAACATTTTTATTTGATTTTTCCCCCTCCTTTACACTGGCTGCTGTTACTTTAAAAGTCTTGTGGCATTTCACTGGCAATAAACAGGTCAAAACAAACTGTTCCTTCCTTTAGATTGTGCAATTTTTATTGCTGTTTTAGAGCGACCAAATATGCCTTTTAGAAAAAAATGCCTGTTTAAGCACCTTTTGTTCGTAAAGCAGCAGGGCTCTTAGCAGGCAGAGCTCATGGGTGAGGTAGTGGTTTTCTGCGTGCCTCACGTTTCTCGAAGCTCCTTAGAAACACCTGAAGTGAAGAGGCGCCCATGACACTCGTTCCTAAGGCAGGTGAGGGCAGGAAACTGAATCACAGACTGCTGAGCTCATTGTGAACCCAATGGCCATTCAGATCCCTAAAGCAAACGTGAACCCAAGACCCCAGTGGCTCTGCCTTGGATGTGACCAAAGGAGTCAGCGTGGATCATGTGTGTGCACATTTAGGAAGCCAGTGCCCAGAGTTAAGCGCCGGCGAGCTAAGGCAGCCTGCACGCTGTGGATCCCTTGGCAGGGCCAGCTGATGGGAATGGGGTGTGTTCGCTGATATGCCACTGCGCTTCTGTTATCAGATCTGTTCCCTGCATATGCACTTAGACTTACAAAGCTTCTGAGTCACGAGCTGGTACCAAGAGGTGAGCTGCATTCCAACATAGTACTCAGGCGGGGGAGGGGGGGCGTGGATTTCATACAAGTAAATATACCGAAAGATGGCATCTGAAGAATTTGGAGCATTCTTGTTCTTCTCAGGGCACCTGAAGTTGTTTGCAACATGTTTCGCCTCCAAGGCAAGTAGATGGACAGATTAGCTTTCTGTGTGTCTTCCACACTTCTTCATGGTCTCCTTTAGTTTTTGTTGGTGGTCTTAGCAAGAACCCGAAATGAAAAGGTTATGATTTCCTATTTTGGAACGACTCAAAATCTCTTCCAGGTTTAACCTCCAGTTTCCTGCCTCCTGTGCATTATTAGTTAGTGCAATTAAAACGTCTTTTCTCTAATACGACTTTTTCATGTTGCCACCTTCACCAAGAACTTACAGTAATAACAACAATATTGAATTTTGATGGCATGTTTCCTGCCCCCACCTTGGTAAGTACATTATCCATGCTATTTATTTTATACAGCATTAGGAAGCATTTATTCCTTTAGTGTTCCATTTTATCATTGAGAATCGCAGACAGCTTAAGTGACAACCAAATACCACATAGCTAGAAAGTAGAGCCCAGCCGTTTTATTAAAAATCTCCTAACATAGTGTTGAAATGAATCCATTTTTCTCTGTGGCTTTGACAGTGTTTTCTTTTAATACTTTATTCTTAGGTTCACCTCAGCTTAGTTACGTCTTTCTTGGAAATTGAAACTTTGATGTTACATAATGACCCTCTTGTCTTTAGCAGTGGGCTTGCGCCTGATAACATAGTATCAGACCAGCTTTCTCTTACTGAGATCTCCGAATGTGAGTGTGTGTGCAGAGGACTAAATGCAAATCTATAGATGCCCACATGCACATGTGCATATTTATATGTGTGTCTAGGCTTATTTACAAGTTCATATACATTTTTCTGTTGACAAGAACAAAATTTTTCAACCACCCAAATTTTCTAAATTCTTCTAATTTTGTTGTGTCTCTCTTATAAATAGCAATCAGCTAGATGTCTTTTAAACCCAGTGTGAAAATCCTCACACTGAAATTGTAGTGGAGAGTATGAGTTACCTGCAGGCTTTTTTCCCCACTTCTTCCTCCAGCCCAGGGGACCCTCTCTCACTGCTTCGTGGAGGTGACCATCCCAAAATCAGGACGTGGGCAGGGGAACACAGCCAGGTCCCAGGCAACTGGGTCACAACCTCAAAAAGGAAGCTACGGTTTCCACGGCTACCGCCCTCCTCGTTCTTGTTGATGCCGAAATGCTGACCATACAGGAGCATTCTGGAGCCAGTGAGGCGAGTCAGGAGAGGAGGACAGGGTTTCCCACCAGCCCTGCCCCTCACCAAGGACTATCAGGGCAGAGGGAAACACACTTCTCTCTCATTCCAGAAGGGCACCTGGCTCTTCCGTTCGTGCAGCCTACTGACAGGTGTGTTGGCATCTGTGCTACCATCTCATTTCGCCGTCGAGTTCACGTTGCCCACACTTTAACTCTGAGTCTTCAGGTCATTTTGCACTTTTTACAGGACACGGTTCACCCTGGTGAGTTGTCAATAGGTAGGCCTGCCTTTAAACCCCTACTGCATCACTAACTAACAAGTCACCTGTCCTAGTCTGTCAGAGGCATAAGAAGAAGCAGACCCCCCGCTGAGGAGGGAGCCGGATGTAGGGTTTGATCATGTCCTGAGTTAGTAGGAGGATCACAACCTGAGCTGAAGGCAGGTGCTTAACTGTCTGAGCCACCCAAGCGCCCCAGAGCAGATGAATTTCAGAAAACTTTCCTCATCATACCCCTTGAATTTTCCTTGTCCTGTTTCATTTTTTCTGTTATTATATTTTGTATTCTTACATGAGATTCATTTTCCAATTCACCAATTGCCTCTGTAGCTATGTAAATAACAACTAAAATTGAATTAAATAAAGTCCTTTTTTTAATTTTAGCTTTTTATTTCTAGAAATTCTTTTTTTTCCTCTTGCATTTGCTTTTCTATTTTTTTAGGATTTTTATTACTTGCTTACATTTTTTGTCACCTCTTATATTTGACTATATTAAATATAATTAATTGACATAGAGACATATAATACCAGAGATCAGATCACACCGGATGTAGTGGCTGGTAGTCCCAACATTTCATGAGTTGGCAGGGCTGGCTCTGATGTCCTTCTGCTGTCTGTCACCCACAGTGCCTCCATCCCTTGAGGACTTGGGACTAGGAGCGATAAGTTCCTATTCTTTGAAAGTTTCCTGTACAGGAATTACCTAAAGTTCATGTTGAAGGTATCACTCTCTAAATACAATTTGTGTTTGCTCTTGTTAAGTATATCACTTTAAGATTGATGTTGACTGAAGGTTTTCCAGGCCAAATTTCCGGCTGGAAGTTGATTCAGAAGTGCTGCTTTGGAAAACAGTGTGGAGATCCCTGAAAAAATTAAAAATAGAGCTGCCCTATGACCCTGCAATTGCACTACTGGGTATTTACCCCAAAGATACAGATGTAGTGAAAAGAAGGGCCATATGTACCCCAATGTTCATCGCAGCAATGGCCACAATCGCCAAACTGTGGAAAGAGCCAAGGTGCCCTTCAACAGATGAATGGATAAAGAAGATGTGGTCCATACATACAATGGAATACTATGCCTCCATCAGAAAGGACGAATATCCAACTTTTGTAGCAACATGGACTGGACTGGAAGAGATTATGCTGAGTGAAATAAGCCAAGTAGAGAAAGTCAAGTATCGCATGGTTTCACTTACTTTTGGAGCATAAGGGGTAACCTGGAGGACAGTGGGAGAAGGAAAGTAAATGGGAAGTAGGGTAATCCAGGGAGAGAAACGAAACAACAGAGACTTTGGACTCAGAAACAAACTGAGGGTCTTGGAGGGAGGGGTGTGGAGGGATGGGAGAGCCTGGTGGTGGGTACTGAGGGCACCTATTGCATGGAGCACTGGGTTGGGGTATGGGCAATGAATCTTGGAACACTGAAAAAATAAAATAATATAACAAAAAAGAAAATAGATATGATAATCCTCAATAAAATATGAATTAACTAAAAAAAAAAAAAAAAGAAGTGATGGCCAGCTTCTGGTTACACATTAGAACATTTTGTTTAGGCTTCCTTACACTTAGGGCCAGGATTGCAGCATACATTTTTCCTTGATGTTTCTTTCTGCGAAATGGGTTTATTTCTTTTTAACTCTCAGATTGAAAGTCTGGCTCATCTCTTAGATCCCCCTTTGGTAAGTCTTGGCCTTTATCCTCTGCCTTAGCCCATTAAGGAGGTTATAACACAATACCACAGACTGTTCTAAGGGATGAAAGTCTGAGATGAAGGCATTCTGCTGGGAGCCCTTTTCCTAGATCATAGATTCTGTGTTCTCCCTGTGTCCTCACATGGTGGAAAGGGTAAAGGAGTTCCTTGGAGTATCTTTTGTAAGAGTAGTAATCCCATGATGGAGCCCCATCTTCCAGAGGCCGGCCTTCGTAACACATCGCCTTGTGGTTTAGGCATCACATGTGCATGTGGGAGGACACCAGCATCCAGTCCTGTGCACTTTCTCTTCCCAGAGCGCATTCAGTCTTCACAGACTCCTTAAAGGAGAAGGCCAACTTTAGTGCTTAGTCTCCATCTGACTGACTTTTACTGCCGGTAGGGTATCTGGGATCATTTATTACTTATTAATAATTGAACAGATTGTGTCTGCATTGGTGTAGCCCTGTGTGTGCTGAGGTGGATGATTGTTCAGGATTCCGAGTCTGCTTCCAGAAAATGGAGCTAAAGTTCAGGCTTTCCACCCCAGTGTGCATCTGACACGTGGGTGCTATTTGTACTAAACTCAAATCTTGAAATTTTGTATGAAGCAAATATAAATCTGGGGCTCTTTCTTACACAAAACATTGAGTTTTCCAAATGGCCAGTCTCTGGGCAAGTCTTACTCAGGCTTTGTTGTCCCAGTAATCTCATGGCCTTCTGAGGATGAATAAGTTCACCTGGTGACACCTCCCCTCATGTGGTCTTTTAATCTTTCTGATTCCCCAAGCACTTTCCGATCTCCTCCTCAATTCCCCGCAGTTTTGACACAGTCATATTTTATTCCTTCCTGGGCACATCTAGTTCACGCTGCCCACACTTTAACTCTGAGACATCAGGTCATTTTGCACTTTTTACATGACACAGTTCACCCTGGTGCGTTGGCAATAGGTAGGCCTGCCTTTAAACCCCCACTTCATCACTAAGAAGTCACCTGTCCTAGTCTGTTCATAAGTGGGAATGGCCTTTGGGCCTCCCAATCCTTGGAAGAAAAGATGAGGTAGTGTTTCTTGGGTACCTGTATGCGTGTGTGTGTATACAGTGTTTCTTTCAAGAGTGGTGGAAAGTTCACAAATGGCAGGAAACTGATTTTGGGGGGAAGTTCTGTGTTGTTAGTAATGCTGTAAATATCTGGTTCTCATAGTAGATGATCTGATGTAGAGTTGCCTCGTGGCTAATCGACACTCTCCGTCCATTATGGTCTATGTGATCTGGGATCCACTGAAACGTGACCATAGCCAAGGGGTTCTGCCATATGCCTACTCACTGTATTCTGCCACAGGAGTGTCGGGCTTTCTTTAAATGTGGTCGTAGGCAAATCTGGAAAGAATAGTTTCTGTGAATGTGTTTGCAATAGAGCAGGGAAATAGAAAAATCAGCTGATCATTGTTGTAATGAAAGACTTCAGCTTGAAGATGTCTTTAATAACCAAGAAATTAACTGTGAACTTGCCTGATATGAGGAGAGAAAAAAAAAGGAAAACACATAGAAATCCCTTGCATCATTATCTATGTTCTTGTTTTCAACAACATGAATAAAGAGGTCAAATACTGTCCAATACTGAAGAGATTTGAGAGTAATTTTTCAAATACATACATATATTTGAATATATTATGAATATATATTATGAATATATATTATGAATATAGATGTAGATACAGATACATATATACATATATTCACCATCCCTTTTTCATCATGAAAAACCATATGTGGTTAGGCCGGTTAGGCAAGGTGGCCAGAAATCACATCCCAGCTGCACTGGTCACTAGTTCTGTGAACTTGGGAATTAATCTCAGTTGGCTTGCCTCATTAAAAGAGTGGGGATTGCAGCAACCTCTGCCTCAGGAGGGCTTGAGGAAATTCAATTAAAAATGTCCATAAAACTTTGTATGGACCCTGGCACTTAGAAGTTGCAACCACAGAAAAAGTTAAAGTAATCTTTGTTTAAAAAAACAGATAGAGCCTGGGTGGCTCAGTTGGTTAAGCCACTGCCTTCGGCTCAGGTCATGATCCCGGAGACCCGGGATCGAGTCCCACATCGGGCTGCCTGCTCGGCGGGAAGGCTGCTTCTCCCTCTCTCACTCCCCCTGCTTGTGTGCCCTCTCTGGCTGTGTTTGTTTCTCTCTGTCAAATAAATAAAATCTTTAAAAAAAAAAAACCAGATTGATAGATAGAAAGATAGATAGATATACATACATGAAGACATAAACAAGTGTAACCACAAATAATTTTTAGTTGGAAATAGTTTCTCTCACTGCACCACTGGCTTCTTGCCTTCCCCAAACATCACTTTGCCATTCACATTAGTGTATGTAGTTTTCCTCGTAGACATGGAATCTATCCCCTAAGGCTCTTACCTCCTTTCAACCAGCATCACTGGCATATGGATGTTATGATATGTCAGTAAACACAGAGTCAGGCTGGGGGATTGTTCTTACTGCTGTGTAGTACCTCACTGCATGGAAATGCCAGGGTTTATCTGATCAATCTCCTACCAACAGGCCTTAGTGCTTTTTTTTCCCCTTTTATTCCTTTTCTGTGATGACCACCCTTGCTTTTGACTTTCTGCAGACTCGGCCTTTTATTTCTGCTGCGTGAATCCCAGGAAGTGCAGCTGACCTGTCCGGCGGCCGCCTTGCTGGGGTTCTGGCTGAGCCGCCAGCGCGCCCTCCGGAGCCGGTGCGACACTGTGCACGGCCACAGATAGCGCATGGACGCGTCCACTGCCCCATGGCTTTCAGTCGTGACCAGTGTCTTTGTGGAGCTCGTGCATGAGTGTAAGAGGGTGCCGGACGCCACGTTCCCGGAGTGCCAGCAGGCTGTGTGGTGCGGCAGCGGGTGAGCCACGTGCCGGCTCCCGGGCAGTGTCCATGTGCGCTGGCCAAGGCTGCTCCTCCCTAAACACAGTGGGGTGCCCAGCCCTGCAGGCTTACAACAGCCTGCGTAAGGAAGGCAGACCCTTCTGAAAGAGGCAAGGACAGAGGACACACCTCCGGCCAGCATGCATGGCGAAGGGACTGCTCGCCGTGGGAGGCCATGGGAGGCGAACGGATCATGACAGAGGCTCACAGGGAGACCGGTGCCCGCAGAGTGTGTGACTGAAGCTGGGGCAGCCTTGAGGCAGCCTGCTGCAGGGTCGGAGCCGTGACCGTGAACTCACAGGGCTGCAGAGCCGAAGGCAGGGCCCTGGTGGCAACACCCAGGCCAAGAAAGGAACTCGGAGCCCACGCACGCATCAGTCAGCGGGGATGACAGGGACTCATCCGGCAGCACCGCGCTTCCTCTGTCCCTACCTGAAGTTTGGAGGCAGGACACATGCTCCTGGGCCCGGGAGCTCCAGGATCCCTGGGGAGGTGAAGGAAAGTCTCAAGAGGGAGGGGAGGGGCACCACAGTTTCTGTGCACGGGGCCTGTTGACATTTGAGCAACTTCCTGGGGAATGACGCGCACACACACACACACACACACACACCACACATGCGTGCATGCACACACACACCACGCGCACACACACACCACAGCACACACACACACGCACACCACACACA
>PITA01012319.1:0-62587 GCA_004023965.1 Spilogale gracilis
TACTGTGTAACTCTTGCTTGCTGTTTGAAACGTATATAAACCCCTAGACCCTTGCATTCGGGGTCCTTGCTGAAACCCGCTGCGTCGGGCAGATGCTTGGACCTCAGCTAGCTGAAGAATAAACCTCGCTGTGTGATTTGCATTATCCTGAGCGTCCTCGGTTTCTCTTTGGGGAGGCAGTCTACATCGGACTTTAACAACTCACAGTGTCTTCCCATGCTTTTCTTTTCATCTCAAAGTCTAAATAATTTTCTATCATCAAAAATCCTGTTCCTTGTTTCTTCCAGTCCCCAAAAGGCAATGATACTACACTGGAAGAAAAACAAAACAAAACAAACAAAATAAAACCAATCAAAACAAAACAAAACAAAACAGCAGTTTTTCCTATTATCTCCTCTTCCTACACACATTATGGGATTTGGTAATTCAAAAACAATTCAGTAAGGGAAAGATGGGTCATATTCACGATTCCACAAATGCTCTGTCTTATCTCTCACGGAAATGGAACCTTATACTCTGGGGTTTTAAATTTAAAAATGAAGAGACTGAAGAGTGTAACTGGAAGAGTTCAAGTCTGATATATCAACTCTTTTGCCCAGGAAAAAATAGCAACACACACACACACACACACACACACACACACACACACACACACACACATTCAGCTTCCTCAACTTAGAATGAAGTTGTGTCCCGATAAACCCATCATAAGTTTAAAATACATTTAACCTAACCTACCAAACACCTAACTTACCAAACATCATAGCTTAGCCTACCTTAAATATGCTCAGAACATTTACATTAGCCTACAGTAATACAAAATCATCTAACACAAAGTCTGTTTCATAATGAAGTGTTAAATATCCAGTGTAATTTATCGAATACTGTCCTGAAAGTGAAAAAGAGAATAGTATAGGTACAGAATTGTTGTAAGTATATGGGTTGTTTACACTTGTAATCTTGTGGCTGACTGAGCTTCAGCTCACTTCCACTACCCAGCATCACAAGAGAATATCCTACTGCATATCACTAGCCCAGAAAATATCAGAATTTGGGGTGCCTGGGTGGCTCAGTCTGCCTTTGGCTAGTACCACATCAGGCACCCTGCTCAGTGGGAAACTTGTTTTACCTCTCCCACTCTCCTACTTGTGTTCCTGCTCTCTCTCTGAATAAAATCTTAAAAAATATATATCATAATTCAAAATTCAAAATATAATCTCTACTTAATGAATATCACTTTCACACCATCATAAATGTGAAAAATTAAGTAGAATCATCATAGATTGGGAACCGTTTGTATATATAATCATTTAGAACAAGGGAGGAAAAAGTAAAGATGCACACCCACAAAAAATTATGGTGCTTAACACTTGATCGGTTCTTTCAAGTGGAAAGTTTAAATCTTTCTTAAAGCTTTGGTATTTTTTTCTACATTCTTTCTTTTTTAAAAAATGTCATCCCCTCTACTCATCCCTTTTTTGGACTCTGTGGTTCAGTCTTCCAGGTTTCATATTTTTCCTTCTATTTTCTACATTTGTGGTCTCCATATTAGGAGGGGTGTGTTTGGTGGGATATTTTTGTTTTTTGGGGGGTTTATTGCCTTTAGTATTCAATCAACTCATTTAACTTTTTAAAAAATAATAAAATAATATATGTTACTACATAAATGACCAACTGTCACTCTGGCACATTATATAGTGAAATAATCAGATGCTTGCTGCAACACTTAATTTTTTTAAAAAAAAAGTGACATTTAAAGATTCAGATTGATAAACATAAATTGTTTTGTCACATCAAATACCACAAACTCCATTGCTGTTTTGACATGATTGTTGAACAATTCTTGGTAAAGTGTTTAACAGAATAATGTACAAACTTCTTTTGATTTACACTGTAATCCCAAGCCTGGAAACAGTACCTATTTAAACCCATATAAAATATTGTGTCTTTATTCAGATACAGTTGACCTTCAAGCAAGGTGGTTTTGAACTGCCTGGATCCACTTATGAGCACTTTTTACAGTACAGTACTGTAAATGTATTTTATTTCCTTATAGTTTTCTTTTTTTATTTTCTCTAGTTTTACTGTGAGAATATATTATACCTATAACATAAAAAATATGGGTTAATTGACTGCTTATGTTATCAGTAAGCTTTATAGCCAACAGTGGGCTATTAATAGTCAAGGTTTTGGGGAGTAGAGAAACATGGGTTTTTGGACCACATAGGTGGTGAGGACTCCTAACCCACATATATTCAAAGCTCAACTACAGATATATATAATAGAGTAACTTTATACCCAGATAATTATGAAGACTTTTCAAATTAACTTTTAAAAGTATAGCATTATATATAAATATAGTAATGTAACATAGTATCATTATATATTATACAAGCTTATGGAAGTATGGATTAATATATATTTATGTATTGTATTTAAAAGATACAAGAGAATATGTCTCTACTAATTACTATTAATTATTATTGTGAACCAATCTATAAGCACCAGCTCAGTGAAAAATTCTTTTTATTTACCCTTCTACTTGCTACTTCCATTATACTCTTTACATCTCAATTTTGTCTGCTTTTGAACATTATATGAATGGAATCATATAGCATGCATACTACTCTTTGCCTTCTTTAATATTATATTTTTAAGAATCACTGTAATTGTTTACTCATTCTTAATGTACAAAAATTAATTTTATGAATTTATAGTGAGTATGCTTCAAGTTTTCTATAATTCCTGCTAATGGACATTTATTTCCATTTTTTGCCTATTCCAAGTAATGGTCCTGTGATCATTCTTGTGTATGTTTTTATGTGCATTTATTTCATATGTATAGATGATATAGATAGATATAGATATAGATTAGATATAGATATAGATATAGATAGATATATGTAAGAGTAGAATATTAAGTTCTATAGGGTATGTGCATGTTAAGCTTTAGTAGATAAATGCCAAAGAGCTTTCTAAAAAAATTTATTCTGATTTCTTTCTATGAAATAGAGTATTTCATATCATGGCTAGTAATACTTGATATTCTTAGTTTTTTTTTTCTTTTTTTTTTTTAAGATTTTATTTATTTGACAGAAACATAGCCAGGGAGGGAACACAAGCAGGGGGAGTGAGAGAGGGAGAAGCAGGCTTCCCGCTGAGCAGGGAGCCCAATGTGGGGCTCAATCCCAGGTCTCCGGGATCATGACCTGAGCCGAAGGCAGTTGCTTAACCAATTGAGCCACCCAGGCCCCCCAATATTCTTAGTTTTTAAAAATCAGGGGTACCTGGGTGGCTCAGTTGGTTGGGCGACTGCCTTCGGCTCAGGTCATGATCCTGGAGACCCGGAATCAAGCCCCACATTGGGCTTCCTGCTTCGGCAGGAGGCCTGCTTCTCCCTCTCTCAGTCCCTCTGCTTGTGTTCCCTCTCTGGCTGTGTTTTTCTCTGTCAAATAAATAAATAAAATCTTTTAAAAAAATCACTTTCACCATATACAAGCATACTTTCTATGAAATCTGCCATTTTTACTTTTTCCTTCATAATTTGAATTATCTCTTTTTTCCCCTTGTTACATTTCCCTGACTAGTAATTTTGGGAAAATGTTAAATAGATTTGGTGATAGTTAATATTCTTGTCTCATTCCTGATGTCAGGGGGAAAACTTTAAATATTTTATTATTAAGTATGGTATTTTCTGTAGGTTTCTTTTTTTTCTTTTGGACACTCTATATGAAATTAAGAGAATTTCTTTCTAGTCATAGATCAATAAGAGATTTTAAAATTAATAGACTTTACTTTTAGAGATGTTTTAGCCTTACATAAAAATTGAACAGAAAGTATGGGGAGTGGAGTGCCTGGTTGGCTCAGTCATTAATTGTCTGCCTTGATCTCAGGGCCCTGGGATCAAACCTTGTATTAGGGTCCCTTCTCGGTGGGAAGCCTTCTTCTCCATCTCCCACTCCCCCTACTTGTGTTCCTGCTCTCACTGTCTCTGTCAAATAAATAAATAAAATCTGAAAGAAAGGAAGAAAGAAAGAAAGAAAGAAAGAAAGAAAGAAAGAAAGAAAGAAAATGGGAGTACCCATATATCACCTTATTAACACTGCACCCAATTTTCCATGTAATTAACATCTTGCATTACTGTTATACATCTGCTATAATTGGTGAATCAATATTGATACATTGTTATTTAACCAAGTCCAATGTTTGCATTAAGGTTCACTCTGACATAGACATTTATGTGTTTTGTCAAATGTATGCCATGATATATCTGCCATTATTACATTATAAGGATAGTTTCACTGCCTTAAAACCCCTGTGTTCCATCTATTCATCCTATCTTCCTCCACCCCAAACCACTTTACCACTGATTTTTTTACTATCTCTATAGTTTTGCATTTGTCATAATTTTATTTAGTTGGAGTCATATAGAAAACTTCCAGACTCTTTCTATGAAGCCAGCATCACTCTAATCCCCAAACCAGACAAAGACCCCATCAAAAAGGAGAACGTCAGACCAATATCACTGATGAATACAGATGCCAAGATTCTCAACAAAATCCTTGCTAACAGGATCCAACAATACATTAAAAAGATTATCCACCATGACCAGGTGGGTTTTATCCCAGGGATGTAGGGATAAAACTCGCAAAACATTGAGTTTTGACTCAATGTCGAGTGTCGAGTGTTGATAAACATTATGTTTATCTTTATAAAAAATGTCAACACTCAACAAAAATGTCAACATTCAACACTCGCAAAACAATCAACGTGATAGAACAAATCAATAAGAGAAGAGAGAAAAACCACATGGTACTCTCAATTGATATAGAAAAGGCATTTGACAAAATACAACATCTGTTCCTGATCAAAACTCTTCAAAGTATAGGGATAGAGGGAACATTTCTCAACCTCATAAAATCTATCTACGAAAAACCCACAACGAATATCATCCTCAATGGGGAAAAACTGACAGCCTTTCCTCTGAGATCAGGAACAAGGCAAGGATGCCCACTCTCACCACTACTATTCAACATAGTGTTAGAAGTCCTAGCAACAGCAATCAGACAACAGAAAGAAATAAAAGGTATCCAGCTTGGCAAAGAGGAAGTCAAACTCTCTCTCTCTGCAGATGACATGATACTATATGTGGAAAACCCAAAAGACTCTACCCCCAAACTACTAGAACTCAAACAACAATTTGGTAATGTGGCAGGATACAAAATCAATGTGCAGAAATCAGTTGCATTCTTATACACTAACAATGAAAAAATAGAAAGGGAAATCAGAGAATCGATTTCATTTACTATAGCACCAAAAGCTTTTACATTTTTCATTCACACTGCTTTCATTTAGCATGTCTTCCAAGGCTTGATAGGTAAGTTATTTTTGTCACTGGATAATATCCCACTGGATGGTAGTGCCACACGTTACTCACTGATTGAAGGATATCCTGACTGCTGTAATTTTTGAGAATTATAAATAAAGCTATTCTAAACATTTATGTATGAGTTTTTGTACATACATAAATTTTTAACTCATTTGGGAAGATACATGGAAACAAAATTGCTGAATAATATGGTAACATTATGTTTATCTTTATAAAAAATGTCAAACTCTCTTCCTAAAGTATTTATGGATGTTCCTGTTACTCCACATCCTCATTAGTATTTGGTGCTATCAGTGTTTTGGATTTTGACTATTTTAATAGGTGTGTGGTGGTATCTTATTATTTTAATTTGAAATTCCATAATATATGATGTTAAATATAAGAGAATGGAAAGACAAGTCACATACTGACAAAAAAATATTTGAGTCATTTTTTAGTTTTTATTTAAATTCCCATTAATTAACATAGAGTGTAATATTATTTTTTATGTGTACAATATAGTGACCCACCACTTCCATGCAAGACCTGGTGCTCATGAAAACAAATGTACTCCTGGAGCGCCTGGGTGGCTCAGTTGGTTAAGCAACTGCCTTTGGCTTAGGTCATGATCCAGGAGACCTGGGATCGAGTCCCGCATTGGGCTCCCTGCTCGGCGGGAAGCCTGCTTCTCCCTCTCTCACTCCCCCTCCTTGTGTTCCCTCTCTGGCTGTGTTTCTCTTTGTCAAATAAATAAAATCTTAAAAACAAACAAACAAACAAACAAAAACAAATGCACTCCTTAATCCTCATCACTTATTTCATCCATCCTCCACCCCTTTCCCTTCTGGTAGCCATATTATAAAGAACCAGTTTTTCTCTGCAGTTAAGAGTCTGTTTTTGGTTTGCCTCTCTCACTGCTTTTCCCCTCTTTGCTCATTAGTTCTTAAATTCCATGTATGAATGAAATAATATGGTATTTTTCTTTCTCTGACTGCCTTATTTTGATTAACATATTACTCTCTAGCTCCATCCACGTCATTTCAAATGGCAAGATTTCATTCTTCTTGATGGCTGTGTAATATGCCATTGTATATATATATACCACCCCTTCCTTCTCTGGCCATCAATTGGTAGACACCTGGGCTGTTTCCATAGTTGGCTATTGTATATAATGCTGCTATAAACATGGGGGTGCATGTATCTCTTCAAATAATTATTTTTGTATTATTTGGGTAAATAACTAATAGTGCAATTGCTGAATCATAGAGTAGTTCTATTTTTGATTTCTTGAGGAAACTACATGGTGTTTTCTACAGTGGCTGCTCCAGTTTGTACTCCAACCAACAGTGCATGGGGATTTCCCTTTCTTTGCATCCTGCCCAATACTTATTGTTTTTTGTGTTGTTGATTTTAACCATTCTGGCAAAGTAGGAGGTGATAGCTCATTGTACTTTTGATTTGTATTTTCCTACTTATAAGTGATGTTGAGCATCTTTTCACCTGTCTGTTGGCCATCTGGATGTCTTCTTTGGGAAAATGTCTATTTTTGTCTCCTGCCCATTTCTTAACTAGATTACTTATTACTTGGATGTTAATTTTATAAGTTCTTTATATATTTTGAATATTCAGCTTTAATCAGATATATCATTTGGAAATACCTTTACCCATTTTGTAGGTCACCTTTTAGTTTTGTTGATTGTTTCCTTCACTGTGCAGAAGATTTTATTTTAAATAAAATCCCAACAGTTTATTTTTGGTTTTGTTTTCTTTGCCTCAGGAGACATATCTAGAAAGAAGTTGCTACAGCTTATGTCAAAGAATTTACTGCCCATAAATTCTAGGATTTTTTTATTTAGCAGAAAATATTTGTAAATATTTGCTAAAAGTTCTTATCTAGAAAGAAGTTGCTACAGCTTATGTCAAAGAATTTACTGCCCATAAATTCCAGGATTTTTGTTATTTAGCAGAAAATATTTGTAAATATTTGCTAAAAGTTCTTGTATCAAAAAAACATAGAGAAAACAAAATATAATTTTTTAAAAGTATATTTTAAATATAAGTCCTTTTAGCAAATATTTGCAAATATTTTCTGTCAGTAGGTGGCTTTTCTTTCCATTTCCTTATCAGTGATTTTAAAACAGTGGACATTTTAAATAAATCCCACATTATCAACTTTATTTTACATGGATAATGATTTGGGTGTTGTATTTATAAACACTTATTGCCAAACCCAAGATTACCTAAATTTTCTTATGTTATCTCTAGAAGTTTTATGGCCTGGTAATTTACATTTAGATCTATGATCTATTTTGATTCAGTTTTTTTGTAAATTGTGCAAAATATTTCTAAATTATTACTTCTTTTGTATGTGGATATTCAGCACCATTTGTTGTTGAAAAGGCATTCTTTCTGCCCTGAATTGTTTTTGCTCTTTATGAAGTATTAGTTGACTATATATCAGTGACAGCAGTGACTTCACTTCACTGTCACTAGCATCTCTAACATTGTCTGGTACACAGTACCAAAACATATTTGTTGACCTACTGAATAACTAAGTAAATAAATTAATTAAAATATAATTTAAAGTCAACCAGATTAATTGAAGTTCTTTTTAATCATGTGCATCCAAAATTACCTGAGTAGCTTGAACTGTCATCTGTGACAAAGAATATGTAAATACTATGCAAACCTCAATAGGGTAGCAGTTGGCATTTGAAAAACAGATTTGAGAGCTTTGTAGATGTAGTTATAGTAAGAATCATTTAAATACATAAGCAAAATTAGCCAACTCTCCTTAATTTACTCTCATTTTGTAAGAGATGAGTCAACTATTTATTGCATATATAAATTTTTATTCCCAAATAACATTTAATCTCCCCAAAATATGTTGATATAATGTAAGTTTTCACCACACAAATTTTTGAGTAATATATTTAGATTATTACCTCTCCATATACATAATTATAAAAATGGCTAATTCTGGTGCTGCATTCAGAAGCATAATATACCTAGACATCTTTTTTTATCAATCAAAGAATCACTTCAAAAATATCTAAAATCATCACTATTATAATTTTGAATCAGAATTATTCAAGTTGATTTTATTATAATTTATTATGTTAAAATGTGCTATATCTATGTCTGAAATAGGGAAAATAAAACATATTTCAAGAGTTTTGCAGTTCTAGATTTTGGGCCTTTTTTTATACAATTCATTAAATTTTGTCACAGCATTTGGTCAAATGGCAACTTTTGAAAATGAGACAGGAAAACAATGTCTGTAATAGTTTACATCTCCCAAACTAACCATAAAACAAAATATATCATTGTTACCTGGCATCACAAGCAAGAACTGTCATAGGCTCACAGTTTCAATTCCATAGTGTTCCTTCAATATGAAATTCTAACGTAATGTATTTTTCTATTGTTTGTTAGATTATCCTTTTAGAGATATGGAGTAGGAATATATAGAGGAAAATGAAACAATATTTGATTCAAAATATGCAATTACAGACTCTTTACAAAAATCGTATAGAGAACTACTCTCAATGTTGCATGTTTAAGATCTTTAATTAGTTACACTCCTGGCATGGAAATCACCAAAGAAACAACTTTATCACAAACTTGTGGTTTATATTTGCCATCAACAATAGGTAGTGATTGTAACTTATCAGTCACTTGGATTATATATAACAATATCCAGATTGCAATGAAAAATAAGAAAAAATTAAAAATTGATAGACATTTAATTTTTTCTGGATTTCTGAAGTAGTATAAACCATGACTTGGAATTCAAAGTTAGAGAAGATGCAGAATGAAATGAGATCCTCCATGGCTTTCATAGTACTTATACCATTTGACCTAAGTTATTGTACATTTTAAAATTTCCCTTAAAAAAGAAAATGATGCAAAAATACTTATGAACCAGGATTTTAGCCAGGTTATTATATAGAATACATAAAACTGAAAACATGCTAAATACCAAATACTAAATGGCATTTAAAAATAAAATTTTGGTACATCTATAAGATATGATATAAAAATAAAGTTACAGAATATTTGATGATATGGGAAAATGTTTACCATGTCTTATAAAGTAAGAATTGGCAAACATTAGCTCTTACTGTAAGACACCAATTGCATGAATGGGTACTTTCTAAGTACACAGTAAAAACCTGGAAATATACGGTCTGTTTTATACACTGTAAATGAAAACCAATATTTTCAGTAATTTTCCCCTTCTAGGCACTTGGAGAGACTACACCTTTCTGTTCCCTTGAAGTAAGCTTAACCATATAAGTTGATTTGGTCAAAAAAAATGAACACTAATAACATTTGCTAATTACAGGCGGAAATATTTAGCAGCCAATGCACAATTTCCCATGCTTACTTTCCCTGTAATCACGAACATTAAAGTCTGATGTGCCTTTAAAAATGGTGGAAACTTTGTTCAGTATATTTTCCTGAATGAATATTTTATAGGACCTTTACAGATCTTTGTTTGGCAGCATGAGCAAGAAATAGGCATTGCTGTTTTAAACTACTTATGTTTGCAGTTTGTTATCTCAAGATGATACAGCATATCCTTACTGTTTATGCAGTATAACATTTATTTAAAATTTTATTTTGTTTTTTCAGTGTTCCAAGATTCATTGTTTATGCCTCACACCCAGTGCTCCATGCAATATGTGCCCTCAGTACCCACCACCAGGCCTCCATCCCCCCACCCCTTCCCTTCCAAGACCCTCAGTTTGTTTCTGAGTCCAAAGTCTCGCATGTTTTGTTTCCCTCCCTGAATTACCCTACATCCCATTTCCTTTCCTTCTCCTACTGTCCTCTATATTACCCCTTATGCATCACAAGAAAGTGAAACCATCTGATACTTGACTTTCTCTACTTGGCTTATTTCACTCAGCATAATCTCTTCCAATCCAGTCCATATTGCTACAAAAGTTGGATATGCATCCTTCCTGATGGAGGCGAAGTATTCCATTGTATATATGCACTACATCTTCTTTATCCAACCATCTGTTGAAGGGCACCTTGGCTCTTTCCACAGTTTCGTGATTGTTTCCACTGCTGCAATGAACATTGGGGTACATATGGCCCTTTTTTGCACTACATCTGTATCTTTGGGGTAAATAACCAGTAGTGCAATTGCAGGGTCATAGGGTAGCTCTATTTTTAATTTTTTTTAAGATTTTGATTATTTATTTGACAGAGAGAGATCACAAGTAGGCAGAGAGGCAGGCAGAGAGAGAGGAGCAAGGAGGCTCCCTGCTGAGCAGAGAGCTGGACATGGGCCTCGATCCCAAGACCCTGAGATCATGACCTGAGCCGGAGGCAGAGGCTTTAATCCACCTAGTTACCCAGGCGCCCTTTAATTTTTTATGGAATCTCCACACTGTTTGCCAAAGCAGCTGCACCAACTTGCATTCCCACCAACAGTGTAAGAGGGTTCCCCTTTCTCCACAGCCTCTCCAACACTTGTTGTTTCCTGTCTTGTTAATTTTGGCCATTCTGAGTGGTGTAAGGTGGTATCTCAGTGTGGTTTTGATTTGAATTTCCCTGATAGCTAGTGATGATGAACATTTTTTCATGTGTCTGTTAGCCAATTGTATATCTTCTATGGAGAAGTACCTCCTTATGTCTCCTGCCCATTTTTTGATGTGTTCATCTTCTTTTTGGATGTTGCGTTTGAGTAATTCTTTATAGACCTTGGATATCAGCCATTTGTCTGTAGTGTCATTTGCAAATATCCTCTCCCATTCTGTGGGTTGCCTCTTTGTTTTGTTGACTGTTTCCTTTGCTGTACAGAAGCTTTTTATTTTGATGAAATACCAAAAGTTCATTTGCGCTTCTGTCTCCTTGGCCTTTGGAGACTTGTATTGAAAGAAGTTGCTGTGGCCGATCTCAAAGAGGTTACTGCCAAAGTTCTCTTCCAGGATTTTGATGGATTCCTGCCTCACATTGAGGTCTTTCATCCATTTAGAGTTTGCCTTTGGGTGTGATACAAGATAATGGTCTAGTTTCATTCCTCTATATGTAGTTGTCCAGTTTTCCCAGCACCATTTATTGAAGAGACTGTCTTTTATCCACTGGATATTTTCTCCTGCTTCGTCAAAGATGATTTGACCATAGATTTGTGGGTCCATATCCAGACTCTCTACTCTGTTCTATTAATCTATTTGTCTGTTTTTGTGCCAGTAACATGCTGTGTTGGTGATCACAGCTTTGTAATAAAGCCTGAAGGTGGTTAACTTGATGCCCCCGGCTTTGTTTTTCTTCTTCAACCATTCCTTAGCAATTTGGGGTCTTTTTTGGTTCCATATAAATTTTAGGATTGTTTGTTCCAGCACTTTGAAAAATGTTGGTGGAATTTTGATCGGAATGGCATTGAAAATATAGATTGCTCTGGGCAGTATAGACATTTGTTTTTACTTTAAATTTATTTTATTTTTTTCAGTGTTCCAAGATTCAATGACATTTTAACAATGTTTATTCTTCTGATCCACGAGCATGGAAAGCTTTTCCATCTTTTGGTGTCTTCTTCAATTTCTTTCATGAGTGTTTTGTAGTTCCTCAAGTACAGGTCCTTAACTTCTTTGGTTAGGTTTATTCCTAAGTATCTTATGGTTTTTGGTGCTATTGTAAATGGAATCAATTTTCTGATTTCCCCTTCTATATTTTCATTTAGTGTATAAGAATGCAACTGGTTTCTGTGTATTGATTTTCTGTCCTGCCACATTACCGAATTGTTGTATGAGTTCTAGTAGTTTGGGGGTAGAGACTTTTGGGTTTTCCACATAGAGTATCATGTCATCTGCAAAGAGAGAAAGTTTGACTTCTTTGCCAAGTTGAATACCTTTTATTTCTTTCTGTTGTCTGATTGCTATTTCTAGGACATCTAACACTATGTTGAACAGTAGTAGTGAGAGTGGGCATCCTTGTCTTGTTCCTGATCTCAGAGGGAAGGCAGTCAGTTTTTCCTCATTGAGAATGATATTCACTCTCATCATTCATAGATAGATGGTGGGTTTTTCATAGATAGATTTTATGAGGTTGAGGAATGTTCCCTCTATCCCTATACTTTGGAGAGTTTTATTTTGTCAAATGCCTTTTCTGCATCAATTGAGAGGGCCATGTGTTTCTTCTCTCTTCTCTTATTGATTTGTTCTATTGTGTTGATTGATTTGCGAGTGTTGAACCACCCTTGCATCCCTGGGATAAAGCCCACCTGGTCATGGTGGATCATCTTTTAATGTATTGTTGGATCCTGTTAGCAAGGATCTTGTTAAGAAACTTGGCATCCATACTCATTGTTGCTCTCTCCGCAACACTGGTGCAGAGGAGGGATAACCGGACCAGCCTGCTATCCTCCAGGGGCTGAGTGAGATGGTAAGTGTCGACGTCCCAGCCACCCCCCTGAAACTGGGAAAGAAACCACATCGAGCTGGGAGTTGAGTCAGCCATGAAGGCACAGCAATCTCAGGTTTATTGTATCAGAGACACAGTTATATAGAGAGGAAAGGAGGAAGTAAAAGAAGTAGCAGGAGCCAATAGGAGCTCATTAGTGGCTATCACTAAGGCCTTAGGCAGATTTCAGGCCGGACTGCTGGGCGGGGCTAAGTTCGCCAGTCTCCCCATGGGCTAAGAGCCGAGGGCGGGAAGATTCAGCTAGGTCACGTATGCGGAAGTATTCCGGAGAAGCCCAAGAGGCCACCCCAGCCGACTTCCGCTAATGGCCGCAAAATAGTGGTCACCAGGAGGTCCCAACAACTTCCCCTTTTTGCTTTATTTGGCAGGGTATAGGCATGCAAGGCCCCTGTCTTAGGTTTTCCCCTTCAGGGGATCTTACCCATCATTGAGTACCTTGCGACTTTCAGACCCCTAGCACTTGACCATCCCCATGCCTGTCTTAGGTTGTCTCTGCTCCAGAGATCTTACCCGTCATGGGCTCACAGGGAGGCATTCAGGGGGAGTCAAGGGACCGGACCTCATCATGAGGGGCATTAGTGCCAGTGACAAGCCTCCGGTATTGCACCTGTACGTTTATTAGCTGAATTGCATTTAGTCTACTTTGGATAAACTGGATAGCCTTATTTATAACACAGGACAGGTCATGACAGAGACATAGCAATTAGATGAGGGGGCGGAGCCAAATGTGCAAGTCTGGCAGCGGTCTCTGCGGTTCTTCAGTAACAGAGCATTAACTTGACGAGGGTCACCAAACCCCCGCTCCAGCCATGGGCGTGCTTACTCCCAGGAACATCAAAATCAGCATCAGAGGCCTCATGCTGGATTCTGAAAAAGAGGGGAGAGAGAGATATCCTCAGGAGGCAAAGGGACTTCTGGGTCATCATCAGTATCATTGAGGTCCCCCTCCACAGGGGGACAATGCTTGAGGTCCCTAGCAGGGACCCAGACTGGCTTCTTCTCAGTAGTAGGAAAGACACAGCCGAATCCTCTCCCGGCTGTAAGAAGGGGGTCTGGACCCCTCCATTCTCCAGTGAGGGGATCTCTCCAACGTACTTGAACTGTTCGATATGGAACAGCTGTTGTCCAGTGTTTTTGAAAAGGTGAAAAATGTTCACCTTTGGAAAAATTTAAAATATTGAGAGTAAATAGGGCCATCTTCAGTTGATCATGGGGGGGGAGTGCTCCCCCTTTTTGTTTTATTAGCTGTGATTTAAGGATATGATTATGTTTTTCCACTATTGCTTGTCCTCTGGGATTATGAGGGATTCCAGTAGTATGAGTAATTTGCCACCTTTTGAGGAATTCAGCAAAGGACTTACTAACAAAACATGGGCCATTGTCAGTTTTGAGTTTATCTGGTAGGCTCAGAGTAGAAAAACATTGGAGAAAATGATTTATAGTATGTTTAGATTTTTCTCCTGAATGGGCGGTGGCCCAGCATGCATGGGAGAAAGTATCCACTGTTAAGAAGATGCATTTATGTTTCCCAAAGGAGGGAAAATGGGTAACATCACTTTGCCAAAGATTATTAGGTCTAAGACCCCAAGGATTTACGCCACCCGTCTGAAGAGGGGGACCTGCAAGAAAGAGCAGCATGATTTGCAGGTCCTAATAATCTTTCTTTTAGCCATGAATAGTCACTGACCCTAAAAGGGACTATAAGAGAGTGAGGTTCATACCCAAAAAGGTGAGTGGAAAGATCACACCCCTTAACAATACAATCAGCCATTTGATCCACCATGGAGTATATTCAGGGTGCTCCTCCCACCGAAAGGTGGATCCAGTGAATAGGTTCCTCTTCCTGGGCTAAAAGGGCAGTAAGGAGTGTTTCTCCTGCTAGGATGTAGAGGATTAGCGGTAAGGTGGGGTTGTATCTTTTTAAAACTGCCTCATCAATAGCTAGCTGAACTCTGGCAAGCACCTTTTTAAGCTCAGGAGACAGAGTTACTATGGAGGTTAAATTAAGGCCTTTTAGTAAGTCAAAAAGAGTTGTGAGAGTAGCAGTGGTGATGGGAATCCATGGTCTCATCCAGTTGATTTCCCCGAGTAATTTTTGGAACTGAGGCAAGGTATAGGCGTCCTGAACACTTAATTGAGGCTTTACTGGGGATACAACATCTAAAGTCAGGACAGTACACAAGATCTTAAAGGGGGGTATTTTTTGAACCTTTTCCAGGGCAATCTGGAAGCTGTTACTTTCCAGGAGGTGAATACAGCTTTTAAATACGCACTCAATTTGTTGGGCATTTGGATTCCCAATAATAATATCATGCATGTATATGTAAAAAAGTGAATCAGTCTTTTTTGTGAGGGGGGATAGGACCCTGGACATGTAGTCCTGACAAATGGGGGGACTGTTAGCCATGACCTAGGGTAGCACCATCCATTCAAAGCGTAGGTCAGGCCCTTTAAAATTTCCTGTGATAGGGGACTCAGAGGGGCCCTCCTCAAGCTTCGGCTACGGAGTCTGAGTGGGCTGCACCCTGAGTCTCGCGGGGCGTCAAACAGCATAACGGTCATTTACCCCCACGGGGGTAACCTGGTCCGGGGTTTATACGGACAGACCTTAGCTAAGACGCCCCGAAGTTCCCGCGAGGGACGCGAGCAGGACAGCATCTGAGAGTTCCCCACCCTTTTGCCTGCGACACCGTTCACCATGGGAGGAAAAGAAAATTTGGTGTGGAACAAAATCCAAATGCAAAAAAAGTTGTAAAAAAGGTTTGTGGAGGGAAAACCTTGGAACAGAATTTTAAATGTGGTCAGTATGGACCTAGGTTAAATGAATGGGTTTTTAAAAAAAAAAATAAAATTAAAACTCTGCCTTCTCTTTGTTCAAAGGGCAAGGTCTACTCTTGATAAAAAAATATAAACAGTTGCTTTCTCTCTGCCTGCCAGGAGAAACCAGTTTCTGTGAATTACATTTAATCCTATTTAGGCTTGTGCTCTAAAACTGTAATGTTTTACCATACTTCCCGAGATTTAAATCATAAATAAAGTCTTCTTAATTTATTAGGCCTTTTATTTGGTTTACTAAGTAGCTTGGGAAGTACTGTTAAATAAATGAAAAAGTTTTGGGTTACATTTAAATGAGTGCTATAACTATTCTGGAGGTAATGCATCCTACCTAAAGTTTTAATGTACTAGTACAAGATCATCATTAAGTGTTGACTATCGAAATGTTGTGTGTCAGAATAACTAAGCTTCCTTATCAATCCTATTGTGGTAACTCTCAAATTGGATTGTTAAAGTCCAGAGGGCTACCGCCGCTGAGGAAGAACTCCAAGAGACACTCTCATGCAAGCAACAAGGGGTTTATTTACCAAGCATGCTGGGGCCCTCTGTACGCACAGGAACAGAGGAGCCCTGAGAAGGGGTAGGTCGGGGTTTATATGCATTTCAAACAGCAAGCAAGAGTTACACAGTAATTTTCCTGGTTGGGTGAGATAAAATTTTAGCCCCCTCCCCAGTTCCTGGAATGCCCACACAATTGCACAGATGGTTCCTTGACTTATCTGCCTTCCTTTGGTAAACACAGGCCTTGTAAAGGCATCAATCACCAGGGGGTCTTAGATATGCAGAGGCCTAAGTCGCCAGGGAGTTTCAGAGCCTGTTCTGCTGGCCTTGAGGCTAAGCGGGGCCCTAACAGGATCACTGGCAATGTCTGTTTCTGAGTTTTTACAATTGTGATTATCTTGCAAAATGAGTTTCATCTGCAAGAAAATTCTTCATGTAAAGGTAGGAAGACTCTCCATTTCTACCACCAGGCTCTGTTGGGGGGACTCCAGGCCGCTCTAAGAAGGCCCATAAGTTTATCTAAGATTGGTGTAATGACTCAAAGTAAAAATGAGTCCCCAGGGGCTTTTGTGGAAAGACTTATTAAAGCCTATAAAATGTACAGCCCGATTGATCCTGAGGCAACCGAAAACCAGAGAGCAATTAACCTAGCCTTTACTAGCCAGTCAGCCTCAGACAGAAGGAAAACTTGGCTGGATTAGTAAGCATAGCAGAAGAGGTAGTCAACAACAGGGGGATAAAAGGCAGGACTAGAAAAATAGTTAAGGTTTTGGCAGTACATAAAGGTGGTCAGAGGCAAGTAGGAGATGGTCAGGGGCAAGTAGGAGATGGTCAGAGACAAGTAAAAGATGGTCAAAGGCAAGTAAAAGATGGTCAATGGAAAGAAAGCTTAAACACGGGAAAAGCAAAAGCTAAGACTCTTTTGTATCAGAGACACAGTTATTGTATCTTTATTGTATCAGGGACACAGTTATATAGAGAGGAAAGGAGGGAGTAAAAGAAGTAGCAGGGGCCAATAGGAGCTCATTAGTGGCTATCACTAAGGCCTTAGGCAGATTTCAGGCCAGACTGCTGGGTGGGGCTAACTTCGCCAGTCTGCCCTTGGGCTAAGAGCCGAGGGCGGGAAGATTCAGCTAGGTCACCTATGCGGAAGTATTCCGGAGAAGCCCAAGAAGCCACCCCAGCTGACTTCCACTAATGGCCACAAAATAGCGGGCGCCAGGAGGTCCCAACAATTCATCAGAGATATTGGTCTGAAGTTCTCCATTTTGATGAGTCTTTGCCTGGTTTGGGGATTAGAGTAATGCTGGCTTCATAGAAAGAGTCTGGAAGTTTTCCTTCTGTTTCTTTTTTTTTTTTAAAGAGCTTCAGGAGAATAGGTATTATTTCTTCTTTGAATGTTTGGTAGAATTCCCCAGGGAATCCGTCTGGTCCTGGGCTCTTGTTTTTGGGGAGGTTTTTGATCACTGCTTCAATCTCGTTACTAGATATAGGTCTATTCAGATTGTCAATTTCTTCCTGTTTCAGTCTTGGAAGTGTATAGGTTTCCAGGAATGTATCCATATCTTCTAGGTTGTTGAAGTTATTGGCATATAATTGTTGGTAGTAATTTTTGATGATTGTTTCTATTTCCTTGGTGTTAGTCATGATCTTTCCCCTTTCATTAATAATTTTATTAATTTGGACTTTCTCCCTTTTCTTTTGGATGAGTTTGGCCAATGGTTTATCGATCTTATTAATTCTTTCAAAGAACCAGTTTCTAGTTTCCTTGATGTATTCAGATGCATCTCTAGTTTCTAGTTTATTGATATCTGCTCTAATCTTAATTATTTCCCATCTTGTGTGTGGGGTTGGTTTAATTTGTTGTTGATTTTTTAAGTTTTTTATGGTGTAATGACAGTTGGTGTATTCAGGATTTTTCAGGTTTTTTTTGAGTCAGGCTTGGATGGCTATGTATTTCCCCCTTAGGACTGCCTTTGCTGTGTCCCATAGGTTTTGGATTGGTGTACCTTCATTCTCATTGGTTTACATGAAGTGTTTCAGTTCTTTGATTTCCTGGTTGATCCACAGATTCTTGAGTAGGGTAGTTTTAACTTCCAAGTGTCTCAATTCCTTCCAAACTTTTTCTTGTGATTGAGTTCCAGTTTCAAGACATTGTGGTCAGAGAATATGCAGGGAATAATCTCAATCTTTTGGTATTGGTTGAGCCCTGACATGTGACCTCGTATGTTGCCTATTTTGGAGGAAGATCCATGCGCACTTGAGAAGAATGAATATTCTGGTTTTTTTTAGGGTGGAATGTTCTGAATATATCTATGAGATTCATCTGGTTCAATGTGTCGTTCAAATCTCTTGTTTCTTTGTTGATTTTCTGTTTAGATGATCTGTCCATTGCTGGGAGTGGTATGTTATGATCTCCTATAATTAATGTATTCGTGTCAATATGACTCTTATTTTGCTTAGCAATTGGCTTATGTAGTTGGCTGCTCCCATGTTGAGGGCATAAATATTACAATTGTTAGATCTTCTCGGTGGTTATACCCTTTAAGAATGATATTGTGTTCTTCTGTATCTCTGACTACAGTCTTTAAGTTAAAACCTAATTTATCTGATATGAGGATCACTACCCCAGCTCTCCTTTGAGGCCCGTTGACATGAAAGATGGTATTTCATCCCCTCACTTTCAGTATGGAAGTATGTATAGATTCAAAATGTGTTTCTTGTAGACAGCATATGGATGGGTCCTCTCATTTTATCCAGTTTGCAACCCTGTACCATTTAATGGGAGCATTTAGGCCATGCATGTTGAGAGTGATTATTGAAAGATACATTTTTATTAAAATCATTTTCCATTTGAAGTCATAGCTTCTATAAATTGTCTCTGGATATTTCTGTTTTGTGTCACTCTTGTGTTCTTTCCTCTTTTATAGAACCCCCCCTTAATATTTCTTGTAGTGCTGGCTTGGTGGTCACATAATCTTTTAGATCTTGCAGGTCCTGGAATCTCTCTATCTCTCCATTCACTCTTTTTTTTTTTTAAGATTTTATTTATTTATTTGACAGAGAGAAACACAGCTAGAGAGGGAACACAAGCAGGGGGAGTTAGAGAGGGAGAAGCAGGCCTCCCGCCGAGCAGGGTGCCTGATGTGGGGCTCGATCCCAGGTCTCTGGGATCATGACCTGAGCCGAAAGCAGTTGCTTAACCAACTGAGCCACCCAGGCGCCCCTCTCCATTCACTCTTTAAGTCAGACTTGCTGCGTAGAGTATCTTTGGCTGCATATTTTGTTCATTTAATATCCTGAATATGTTTTGACAGCCCTTTCTGACTTGCCAGGTTTCTGTGGACAGATACGAATACTTCTTTCATTCCCCAGATTAGGGAAATTTTTGTCCAGGATTTGTTCAACTATATCTTCTATTCTTCTCTCTCTACCCTTTCAGGGACCCAAATAATTCTGACAGTAGAGTGTTTCATAGCATCATTTATTTCCCTAATTCTACTTTCATGAGATTTTTTCCAAGACTTCTCCTATTCCTCCTTCTCAATCAATCTGTTTTCTAGATCACTAATGTGATCTTCTGCTCCACTTACCCTAGCTGTTAGAGTATTTAGATTAGATTGGTCTCACTGATAACATTTTTAATCTCTACATGGATAATTGCTACCCTAAATTCCATTATGTCTTCTTGTTTATGTCCATATCCAGAGTTCTGTGACAGAGGTTTCTGTCTCTGAAGTTTTCTTCTGTTGGTTGTTTCTCCTCCAAGTCATTTTGGTGAGGGGTAGTTGAGGGGATGTATAGCTAAATATATCAACCAAGATCCAGGCAAGGTGCCCTTTGGAAGGCTTCAGAGAAATCAGAAGTCATCACCAAAAAGAAAGAAGAATAAAGAGAGAGAAAAAGAGAAATAAAGAAAGAAAAAACCCAGCCCAAATGGCCCCTAATATGGCACAAAAACAATAAAGAAGAAACAAAAGAATATCAAAAGTAAAAGAAAGGAGAAAATAAAAAAAGCAAAACCCAGCCCAAATGACCCCCAAGAATAAGATTTATATACTACAAAGGCAAAAGCAAATACACAGAAACACTGACAGAAGAATAAGATGTGAAGGTGGTTACAAACCCTTGACTTGGACAAGGAAAATATTTTAGTTCCTCCTGGGTGTATCTTGTTGTTTTTGTTAGAGAACTCAACTTCCTAGAGATATGGGGAAATTAAAACTGATTTATACATAGGGGTAGCATTGAGTAGGAAAGAAGGAGTACCTTGAAGCTTATATCTATATGTATATTTTTTTTAAAAAAAGGGAAATGAAAGAAAAAGACACAGGTATATGTATGAAAAAAACTTCAGGTTAAAAAATGGAATGCTGTATTAAACATCAAGTTGTTATTAACCAATAATAACTAGGTTAAAAAAATAAAAGATCAGGAATTGTGAGAACAGATTTAAAAATTTTTAAAAAATGATAAAATGAAAATAATTTTTTTAAAAATGAGAAGAAAAGCTCTATCTATAAAATATACAGGTTTGGGGGCAGTACAATGAGCTTAATATATTTCTTTTTTCCCAGATGTTGGGGTTTTACAGTTTTATGGAGACTTTGTGGTGGTGTCCTCCTGTTCTTTTGGCTTGCCTTCTGGGGGAGGAGCCTGTCACATTGTTTTTCAGTCAATCTGGCTTAGGCCGAGTCACCCTGCCCCTATCAAGGAGCTAGGCTATATGGAAACCAGTTTTTCAGGTCTTTGTTCTCTGGAAGTTTTTGTTCTTTTATGGCTTTTTGAGGATTTTTGGAGAGTCAGAACAAAGTAAGCTGTCTGCACCTAGATCTCCATCTTAGAGAGAAAGCCTCAGTGTGCTCTCCTCTGTATGGTCCAGGACACAGAGAACCCACCTCTGCAAACTCCCCTGCACATTGCCACCTCTCACAGGTAGTGCACACCCTGAGTCACCACCTTGATTGTCATCCAAGGCCTCTGCTTGTCTCTACATGCCCGTGATACAGAAAGCGCGAGCAATATTGATTTGTGCGACCTGCCATTGCCTGACTGCTGTATGAAGCCCACAACCATGCTGGGTGCACTAGGACCCTGTGTTCCCAAACATTGCACAGAAGACTATGAGCTGAGGGGTGCCCAGTGAGAGCAGCTTGCACCTGGGTCAAGTGGTGGTGCAAGCAGTGAAACACTGAGGGTTCGCTCAGGCAGCAGCTACAGACATCCCAGGAATGCAATTTTGGGTCCATGCCAGTGGCCTTCAGTTTCCACCAGTTTCCCTTTAAGACACTCTGTTTTTGTGTGCTTTTAACCAGACTCCAAGTTGATGCTGGTCCCCAAGCATAGGGCACTTTCATATTGGGGTTTTACTTTCCAGTGGGGCATGTCTGGTGGCTCTCTCACCCTTCTGTTTATCCTCCAAATCGGTCCAAGCACTCCCATTCCACTTTACCTCTCCACTAATGCTCTTCTGCCTCCATAGAGATACAGAAGTGTGTAGTCTTACATCTCAGGCTGATTTCATGGGTGTTCATAGTGTTATGGTAGATATTTAGCTCACTTCAGGGGACCCATTGAAACAGGTTCTCCTATTTCTCAGACATCTTGCCTAAATCTCCCATAATAACTTTTTAACTTGAAATTTTTTATACATATATACCTGTGTTTCTTTTTTTTAAGATACACATAGATATAAGCTTCAAGGTAATCTTTTTTTTTTCCTATTCAATACTACCCTAGAACAAAAAAACAGTTTTAAATTCCTTATATCTCTGGAAAGTTGAGTTCCTTAACAAAGATAAGAAGATACACCCAGGAAGAACTGAAATACTTTCCTCACCCACATGGAGGGTTTATAACAATATTTGCATCTCATTGTTCTCTCAATGTTTCTGTGTACTTGTTTTTGTCTTTGTGTTACATAAATCTTGTCCTTGGGGTTCATATGGGTTTTTCTTTTTTTATTCTTTTTTTTTTACTTTTGTCAGTCTTTTTGTTTTGTGCAATATAAAACCTACCTTTGGGGCCCATTTTGGCTGTTTTTTTCTTTCTTTCTTTTTTTCCCCTTTTCTCTCTCTTTTTTCTTTTTTCTCCCTTTTTGGTGGTGACTTCCAATAGTTCTGAAACATGGCAAGGGGAAACTTGCCTGTATCATGGTTGATATATTCAGCTATACATTCCCTCAATCACCCCTCACCAAAATGACTCAGAGGAGGAACACCCAACAGAGAAAAAAGTCAGAGACTGTGACCTCTGCCACAGAACTATTGGATGTGGACATAAACTCTATGTTGTAAATGGAATTCAGGGTATCAATTATCCAAGCAATGGTTAATTTGGAAAAGACCATTAGTGTCAACATAGAATCTCTTAGCAATTATCCAAACAATGGCTAATTTGGAAAAGGCCATTAGTGCCAAGATAGACTCTCTAAGACAGAAGAGAGATCTGGGGCGCCTGGGTGGCTCAGTTGGTTAAGCAACTTCCTTCAGCTCAGGTCATGATACCAGAGACCTGGGATCGAGCCCCACATTGGGCTCCCTGCTCGGCGAGAGGCCTGCTTCTCCCTCTCTCACTCCCCCACTTGTGTTCCCTCTCTGGCTGTGTTTCTCTCTGTCAAATAAATTAAAAAAAGAGAGAGAGATCTGACCCAGCAGAAGTTAAAAATGCTATTAGTGAGATCTAATCTAATCTAAATACTCTAATAGCTAGGTAGATGGTCGCATTAGTGATCTAAGAGACAGCCGCATTGAGAAGGAGGAGAAAGAGAAGACATGAAAAAATAGCTTAAAAGCCATGAAAATAGAATTAGGGAAATAAATGACACCATGAAATGTTCCAATATCAGAATTATTAGGAACCCTAAGTTGGGAGAGAGAGAAAGAAGACTAGAAGATATAGTTTAACAAATCCTAGGTGAAAATTTTCCTACTGGGGAAGGAAACAAACGTTTGTGTCCTAAAGGCAAAGATGACACCCCCTAATATCAACAAGGTTAGAAAAATCTCTAGGCACATAATTGTGAAATTCAATAATCATAAATTCAGAGAATATATCTTAAGGACAGCTAGGGGGAATAGATCCCTTATTACAGAGGGAGGACCTTCAGAATAACATCAGGCCTGTCCACAGAAACCTGGCAAGCCAGAAAGGGCTGGCAAGACATATTCAGGAAACTAAATGAAGAAAAAATGCAGCCAAGGATACTCTACTCAGCAAAGCTGACTTTCAAAATGGATGGAGAGATAAAGAGCTTTCAGGACCAGCAAGGTCTAAAAGATTATGTGACCACCAAGCCAGCACTACAAGAAATATTAAGGGGGGGTTCTATAAAAGTGGAAAGAACCCAAGAGTGACACAGAACAGAAATTCCCAAAGGCAATCTATAGAAACAAGGACTTCACAGGCAACATGATGTCAATAAAAACATATCTTTCAATAATCACTCTCACTGTGAATTGCCTAAAGGTTCCCATAAAAGAGCAGAAGATTACAGACTGAATAAAATGACAGGATTTATCCAAATGCTGTCTATAAAAGACACATTTTGAATCTAAAGATACGTCCAAATTGAAAGTGAGGGGATACATGTCTATCTTTTATGCAAATGGACCTAAAAGAAAGTGGGGGTAGTGATCATCATATCAGATAAATTAGATTTTAATCTAAAGACTGTAGTCAGAGATACAGAAGGACTCTACATCATTCTTAAAGGAATGATGAAGATCTAACAATTGTAAATATTTATGCCCCCAACACAGGAGCAACCAACAATATAAACCAACTGTCAGGCTAAATAAAGAGTCATATTGATAAGAATACATTAATTGTAGGGGATTGTAACATGCCACTCTCAGTAAAAGACAGGTCATCTAAGCAGAAAATCAAATAAGAAACAAGAACATTAAATGACTCATTGGACCAAATGGACATCACCGATATATTCAGAATATTCCACCCTGGAACAACAGAATACTCCTTCTTGAGTGCACATAGAACATTCAACATAATATACCACATACTAGGTCACAAATCAGAGCTCAACTGAAAGCCAGAGATTGAGACTATTCCCTGCATATTCTCTGACAACAATGCCTTGAAACCAGAACTCAACCACAAGAAGAAAAAAAAGAAAAGAAAAGAAAAGAAAAGAAAAGAAAAGAAAAGAAAAGAAAAGAAAAATCCCAAATACATCAACTCTCTTTACAACTTAAAGAACTGGAAAATCAACAACAAATTAAGCCAACCCCACACAAAAAGGGATATAATTAAGATTAAACAGAGATCAGTGAATTAGAAACTAGAGATATAATAGAACACATCGACAAAAGAAGAAGCTGGTTCTTTGAAAGAATAAGATCAATAATCCACTGGCCAAAATTATCCAAAAGAAAAGAGAGAGGACCCAAATTAATAAAAATATGAATGAAAGAGGAGGGATAACCACTAACATCAAGGAAATAGAGGCAAACAACAGAAAGTATTATCAAAAGTTATATGCCAATGAGTTAAGCAACCTAGAAGATATGGATGCATTCCTGGAAATTTATTAACTTCCAAGACACCAAAGGAAATAATCAACAAAACAAAGAGATAACCCACGGAATGGGAGAAGATATTCACAAATGAAGCTATAGACAAATGTCTGATATCCAAGATCTATAAAGAACTCCTCAAACTCAACATCCAAAAAGAAATTGATCACATGGGCAGAAGACATGAACAGACACTTCTCCATAGAAGACATACAAATGGCTAGCAGACACATGAAAGAATGTTCATCATTTGCCATCAGAAAAATTCAAGTCAAAACCACATTGAGATACCACCCTACACCAGTCAGAATGGCAAAAATGAAGAAGGCAAGAAACAACAATTACTAGAGAGGATGTGGAGAAAGTGGGGCCCTCTTACACTGTTGGGGGGAATGCAAGTCGGTGCAGCCACTTTGGAAAACAGTGTGGAAATTCCTTTAAAAATTAAAAATAGAGCAATGGTATGGCCCTGCAATTGCACTACTGGGTATTTACCCCAAAGATACAGATATAGTGAAAAGAAGGGCCATACATACCCCAATATTCATAGCAGCAGTGGCCACAATCACTAAAGTGTTGAAAGAGCAAAGATGCCCTTCAGGGGATGAATAGATAAAGAAGATATAGTCGCTATGTACAATGGAATATTATGCCTCAATCAGAAAGGATGAATACCCAACTTTTGAATCAACATGGATAGGACTGGAGGAGATTATGCTGAGTGAAATAAGCCAAGCAGAGATAGTCAATTATCATATGGTTTCACTTACTTGTGGAGCATCAGGAGTAACATGGAAGACATTAAGACAAAGAATGGAATGTCAACTGGGATAAATCAGAGAGGGAGACAAAGCATGAGAGACTTTGGGCTATGAGAAACAAACTGAGGGTTGTGGAAGGAATGAGAGGGGATGGGTGAGCCTGGTGGTGGGTATTAAGGAGGGCACATATTGTATGTAGCACTGGGTGTGGTGCATAAACAATGAATCTTGGAACACTGAAAAATAAAATAAAATAAATTATTGTTATGCCAAAAAATAAAAAAAAAGATAAAAGAAAAATAATGGGAAGGAAAATGTTAAAGGATCATGTGAGTCAACCTGAAAAAGTCCCCAGTGGCCAAATCTGAAACAATATAAGCAACTAATTAAATAACAAAGTTAGGCTGCAACTGAAGATATAAAATAAATATACATGAGTCCATACATAGGTAGAAAAACAAATAAATACAAATAAATAAATAGATAGATGATGATGATAGATAGATAGATAGATAGATAGATAGATGATAGATAGATAACACAAATTTCCTTACAGAAGAATTCCAAAGAATGTGTGAATATATACTTCCTCTAAGAGATAGAGATTAACAGTCTCATTGAGCATGGGCTGGATTGAATACCTTCCATAGAATAGAGAAGTCTTTCAAATATCACTTTAACATGAGATGAATGCTAATAGAACCACCGATGTCATTAGTAATATCATATACCTTCTTACAAGGTATGATAAGGCTAATTTACTTCTGTAATATTCTTCCCCAAATCCTTAACCTCAGCTTATCATGCATAAAACACAAATTGTAGACATTGTACAAAATACCTGACAAGTATTCCTCAAAAGATATCAGGAAAAAAAAACTGAGAAAATATCAGTCAAGAGGTCTAAGGAGACTTGATGACTAAACTTAATTTGGTAACCTGAATAGAATCGTTAGATTACAAACAAAAAAAGACAGTAGTTCTAAAGAGTAATATTGATAATGGGGACAACTATGCATGTGTAGGGAAGGGGGTATATGGTAAATCTTTGTACCTTCCTCTCAATTTTGATGTAAACCCAAAACTGCGCTTTAAAAAAGTCTTTATTAAAAGAAGGACTATAGGAGAAGAGTAGTGAAACCCCCAAATGTGTAATTTTTAATTAATATGCCAATGTCACTTTTTTCTTAGTTTTGACAAATGAATCATGGTAATATAAGTTGTTAACATTAAGAGAAGCTGGATGAAGAATATACAAAATTTTCTATACCAGATTTGCAGCTTTTCTATAAATCTATCTTGTTTTTAAAATTTATTAAAAGAAAAAATAAACATGACATCAAAAATGACAGAGTAGAATTCAATGACTAGTCCCTTTACAGAAATACCAAAAATGTTGAGCAAAAACTATCATAATCCAGTCATCAGATCTCTAGAAAGTAGTCAAAGGTTTATAGCATTCAGTGAATGTTCAACCAAGAAAATGGTGACTTAAATATGGTAGGCGAACTTCATGGCATTTTAACTTAGACTTGCCCACCTCCCTCACCAGGATGAGGATGATTTTGAAGATGAGAGGGCATTTTCCTGGAGTGGTTACCTGGCACTCACAGAAGCAGAATAGACCATGTTCCAAAAAATTGTGTTTCTGTTTTGACCTGTCTGGAGGTTTCATGAAGGACTAAAATAGGATGCTTGCATTTGTTCCTGCTAACTTGGAACTCTCTTGAGGTGGAAAAGTGGCTTTGTGTAAATCATTCCTTAAGGCTCTGCAAGGACTCTGCTTCTCCCTCTGACCCTACCCTCCCATGCTTTATCTCTCTCTCTCTCTCTCTCTCTCTCTCTCTCACTCTCTCAAGTAAGTGAATAAAATCTTTTTTAAAAAGACTTAAAAAAATAAAAGTAACTACAAAAGTGAAAACACAGTATCATTGTATTTCTGGTTTGTAACTCCTATTCTTCTCTATAGTTTAAAATTCCAATGAATTAAATAATAGTTATTTATCTACATTAATGGGCAGATATCCCATGAAGATTCAACTTGTGACAACAACATAATGAGGAGAGATGAAGCTGAATGAGTTTTTGTATACAATTGAAGACAAATTACTATTAATTCCAACTATATTGTCGTACATATAATATGTTAATTGTAATCTGCAAAGTAATGACAAAAAATAACTAAAAGTATGCAGAAAATACCTGAGAACAGTGTCAAATGGTACACAGCAAAAACTCAAACACAAAAAAAACTCAGTTACACAGGAAATAGAAAAAAATACTGTAAAATGTATGAAATACAAACAGCAAAATGACAGAATTCTTCCTTATCAGAGATCACTTTAAATATAAATGACTAAAACACTCTCATTAAAAAACAGGTTGGGGGGCTTCTGGGTGGCTTAGCTGATTAAGTTTCCAATTCTGATTTTGGCTCAGGTCATGATCTCAGGGTCATGAGATTGAGCCCCATGTCAGGCTCTGTGTTCAGAGGGGAGTGTGCTTGAGATTCTTTCCTTCTCCTTCTGCCCTTCTCCCACTTGTACACACCTCTCTCAATAAAATAAATAATTAAATATTAAAAAAAAAACAGTTTGGGACACATGAGTGGTTCAGTTGGTTGAGAGACGGCCTTCAGCTCTGGTAATGACCCTGGAGTCCCAGGCTTGAGTCCTACACTGGGCTTCCTGCTCAACAGGGAGTCTTCTCCTTCTGACACTCCCCTCATGCTCTCTCTCATTATCTCTCCCAAATAAATGAAATCTTTTAAAAAATTAAAATTAAATAAATAAATAAATACATACATACATACATACATACATATATACATACCAGATTGACAGAATGGTTAAAACAATATGGTTTAGTTATATACTGTGTATTCAATGCTCTATATTCAAAGTTACAAATAAGACGAAAATGAAGAAAAAGGAATTCCAAGCAAATTATAATTAAGAGAGCAAAGATGCCTAAACTAATATTCAAGATAGGGTTGGATTAAAAAGCTTACCAGAGACAAAAAGTAACATTTTATATTGATAAAATGGTCAACTTATTAGTGGGTTAAAGCCTCTGTCTTCGGCTCAGGTCATGATCCCAAGGTCCTGGGATCGAGGCCTGCATCGGGCTCTCTGCTCAGCAGGGAGCCTGCTTCCTCCTCTCTCTCTGCCTGCTTCTCTGCCTACTTGTGATCTCTCTCTCTGTCAAATAAATAAACAAAATCTTAAAAAAAGAAGATATCACAATTATAAACATGCATAGCTAACCATAGTGCTCCAAAAACTATGAAGCAAAATTTGAAAGAATTGAAGTGAAAAAGTGAAAAGTTCTACATGATAATTGGAGATGTCAATAAGCCATTTATAATAATTGATAATACAATGAAATAAATGATCAGCAAAAACAAAAACAAAAACAGGGGACTTGGAAAAAATAGAAGACTTGAATAACACTATACAATAAGACCTAATGGACATAGAGAGAACTACTCTCCCTAGAAGTAGTAGGATAGGCATTCTTCTTAAGCACACATGGAACTTTATCCCTGAAGGATCTTGTGTTAGTCCACAAAACAAATCTTAATAAAATTTAAAAGATTATAATCATACAAAGTATTTTTTTCTGACAACAATGAATTTTGTTGAATGAAAATAAAGTCAACATCAGATAAAACCTAGAAAATTTACAAATATAAAAATTAAACAAAATTAGCAATGAGTTGAAACTCACAAGAGAAATTAGAAAATATTTGAAGGCCTCAGGGCACCTGGGTGACTCATTTGGTTAAGCGACTGCCTTCAGCTCAGGTCATGATCCTAGACTCCCAGGAGTGAGTTCCACATTGGGATCCCTGCTCAGTGGAAGGTCTGATTCTGCCTATGACCTCTCCCCTCTCATGTTCTCTCCCTCTCATTCTGTCTCTCAAATAAATTTTAAAAAGAAAATATTTAAAGGTCAGTAAAAACAAAAATATATCATACCAAAACATTTTATATGCAGCAGAGGCAGTGCTGGTATGGGAATATATACTGTAAATAACTGCATTAAGAAAGGTGAAAGATCTCAAACCAAAAACCTAACTTTATACTTTGAGGGACTAGAAAAAACTAACTAAACCAAAACTGGCAGAGGGAAGAAAATTATAAAAGATAGAGAAGAGATAGAAAATTTTAAAAACCTAATCAATGAAACCAGAAGTTTGTTCTTAAAAAAATAACAACAAAATTGATAACTCTTTAGCTAAAATGTTGAAGAAAAAGGAGATAAAATACAAATAATTGAAATCAGAAATTAAAAAGTCATTACCACTGACTGTATACAAATAAAAAGGATTATAGGAGAATAATAAGAAAAACTGTATATCAGCAAATTATATAACCAAGATGAAATGGATGAACTCCAAGAAACACACAACTTATCAAAGCTGACTTAATAAAAAATAAAGAATCTGAACATGTCTAAAAGTATGGAGATTGACTCAGTAAACAAATACTTCCAGCATCAAAAACCCCAGAAGCAGATGGCTTCACTTGTTATAGTTAAATTATAATTAACACAAACCCTTCTATTTTTTTCCCAAAAAATAGAAAAGGAGGTAACTTTCTCTTTATTTTATGAAGCCAGCCTTATCCTGATATGAAAGCTAGATAAAGACAGAACAAGAAAAACACAGAGCATTATCTCTCCAGAAAATAGATATAAAATCTTCTACTAAACACTGGCAAATGGAGTCCAACAGCATACTAAAAGATCTGTGTATCATGACCAAGTGGCTTATCCCAAAAAACAAGGGTAATTCAACATGTGAAACCAACTAATGTAATATACCATTATATTACAATTGCAAATATACCTTCGTTAATAGAATGAAGGGGGAAAAATGATGATCTCAAGTGATGAAAAAAAGCATTTGAAAAAATCCAAAAATCTTTCATGATAAAAAAAACACTTAAAAATTAGCAATGTAAGGGACCTTTTTCAATATGATAAAGGTAGTCATGAAAAACCCACAGTTAATATTATACTAAGTGGTAAAAGACTAAAAGCCTTTCCTCTAGGATCAAGAACAAGACTAAGAAGCCCAGTTTGACCCTGTTATTAAACATAGTACTGAAATTTCTATCCAGAGAAGTTAAGCAAGAATAAGAAATAAAATTATCTAAATTGGAAAGGAAAAGGTAAAATTAAATCTATTCACTGATGCAATTATCTTACATATAGAAAACACCAAATAATTTGCATACAAAAACCAAAAAATATATTAGAGCTAATAAACCAAATAAGTAAAATTGCAGGATACAAGGCTAATACATAAAAATCAATTGTATTTGTATGCAATACCATTGAATAATCAGAAAAGGAAATTAAAAACAACTCAATTTACTATACGACCCAAAAGAATAAAATACTTAAGGATCAATATACAAGAATTTTATAGTGAAAACTACAAATTATTATTGAAATACTTTTAAAAGACTTAAACAAGTGGAAATATATTCTGTGTTCATAAATAGGAAGATAAGATTTATTGTAGATGGCAATACTATCCAAAGCAACCTACAGATTCAAAGCATTCCCCATCAAAAATCCAACATCCTTTTCTGCTGGTATGTAAAGCCAATCTTCAAATTCATATGGAATCTCAAGGAACCCCAAGTAGTCAGAACAATCATGAAAAAGAACAAAGTTAGGGGCACCTGGTGGTTCAGTTGGTTAAGTATCTGACTCTTGATTTCAGCTCATGGCATGATCTCAGGTTTGTGGGATAGAGCCCCACATCAGGCTCCACACTGGGCATGGAGCCTTTCTTAGACTCTCTCTCCCTCTTCTCCTCTCCTCTTTCTCTATAAAATAAAAATAAAATGGTAAATAAATATAAAATGGTAAATAAAAATAAAAAAATAAAAGAACGAAAAGTATTCACATTTCCTTATTTCCATATTTACCATAAGGCTACAGTAATTACAACAGTGTGGTGCTGGAATAAGGACAAGGATATCAATCCATGGAATAGAATTTTGAGTCCAGAAAACCCAAATATGTATGTTTAATTGATTTCCAACAAGGATGGCAAGATCATTTAATAGGGAAAGAAGAGCTTCTTCAGCAAGTGGTGCAGAAACCACTGGATATCCACATGAAGAAGAACTAAGATTGTCCTCTATATCATACCACATATAAAAATTTAGTCAAAATTGATTAAAGACATAAATTTAAAAGCTAAAACTATTAGAAGAAAACAGGGATAAATGTTCATGTTTTGGGTTTTGGCATTGGGCTTTTAGGTATGAAATCAAAAGTATATGCAACAAAAGAAGAAACATACATTGAAATTCATCAAATTAAAAGTCTGTGCATTAAATGATGCTATCAAGAAAGTGAAAACAACTCAACCTACAGTAGTGAATTCAATAAATTTTTCCAGGTTTCATCCTTTCATATTAATTTACAGTATATATATTAATATTTTTAATTCTGCCTTGCATGGTGTTGATCTCTTATTATTTTATTTATTTATTTATTTATTTATTTTTCTCTACAACTCTCAACTGAGTGGATTGAAGGTGCAGGTGATCAATAACATTCTCTTGAATTAACTATTGAATGAATGACAATATGTCCTTAGTTTCCCTACTTATAATCATTTAATAACACATGAAAACAATGGCTTGGTAATGAAGAAATAATTAAGGAAATGTAGGATAAAGGAATGATCAAAGTCACTTTGGTATAATAAGAAAGACATCCCAGAGAAATGAACTTTAAGCCAAATTTTGAAAGAAATAAGGAAATGCCTCATTGGTGGTTAGTAGAAATGAATCTATAGAGGTGTAGGTAGAAAAACAACGAAATCAATAAAGACAGGCCAAAAGCAAGTAATATTGGTGTAAAAGAGGTAACACATAAATTATATTTCATGAAATGTGTGGGCTCTGCTTGGGTATAGTACAAAAACCATGGTTATGAGCAATAAATAAAAAGGATTTTGTTAATTATCTAACTTATTTATCTATTGCTTATTTTAATGTGATGCACTTTCCTCATAGACAGGCCAGAAGCGTTAGACAGATTTTTTTCTACCTCACATTTTACCTATTGAATCAGTAGGATTAGACATGGTACCATACCAAACCTATTTGAAAATGAATAAATTTACACCATTTTTAACTTGATCCTAAAAATGAAACAATCTATGCCTCGGTAATATCTCATAATGTAATTGAAAAGTGAGGTGTGTGGGTGTGGATTGGTTTAGGTATCTATTTAACTTACTGGGAAGTATTAAATTATCCTAAAATCTTGGTTCTAGTTTTTTTAAAAAAAAACAATTTCACCTCATAATATGAATGAAATAAATCCTTCATATATTTCACTAATACTATAGTCATATATGGCCAGCAAAATAGCCTGTAGCAGGGCAAAATCTGTCACTATAATTTGGATGACTAGCGTGTGTGTGTGTGTGTTTAATATATTTTGTAATAAGCATGTTTATTTAAGTGCATTTATTATGAAACTTGCTTTAGCACCCTGTACCAAATGATGTTTTTCACAATGTCATCTATTAGGTGTTTTTTTCACTGTTGACTCTAATTTTGTTTTGTCTTTGTGTACAAAACTGTGTTTTAGTCTTACTGGATCTCATGTTCTCTATCAGCTAAATGGGAACAGTAGTACTGGCCATTAAAACCTCCCTCTGCCATCCAAAATAATGAGAAAGACATGACTGAGCTAGATTCCTGATAGTTTCTTCCAAAATGCATGGGTAGCAAAGTAAACTTCACAAGAGACTCTTATTAATAAAGAACAAACTACATCTATATTAAATCGTTCATTTATCCACTTAAGTAATTTTTAAAACCCTTTTAACTTTGACAAGCATAAAGGAGAAAATATTGATAATGATCAAGAGTGATGGGGCACCTAGGTGGCTCAGTGGTTGGGCCTCTGCCTTCAGTTCAGGTCATGATTCCGGAGACCTGGGATTAAGCCCCGCATTGGGCTGCCTGCTCGGCCGGAGACCTGCTTCCCCCTCTCTCAATCCTGTTGCTTGTGTTCCCTCTCTGGCTTTGTTTCTCTCTGTCAAATAAATAAAATCTAAAAAAAAAAAGAGTGAAAAAATATGCATGCAATTTGGTTGCCTGCCAAATAAATGAAGTACACACTATATAACCCCTCCACATTATTAGCTTGAAAAAAGAATCCAATAGTATCTGAGTTTAAATGTATTTACTTCATAGAAAACAGACAGATCTTCAAGCTTTAAAAGAAATAGAAAACAAATAAAGGTGTTTTCCTTAGAGTAAGGAACGTTATGAGATCGTGCCATTATTTTTGTACCTTGAACCCACCTTTTTCATATGGCAGGAGTCCTTCTTTCTTTGTTCCCCAAGCCCCTAAAAACCTGCAATCCAGAAAACAACAAAAATCTTCTACAGTTAAGATAATTATCTCAAATCCCACTAAAGGTAATACATAAAAACAAAAGTTATTAAAAATATAATAGACCTGGGTGCCTGGGTGGCTCAGTGGGTTAAAGCCTCTGCCTTCGGCTCAGGTCATGATCTCAGAGTCTTGGGATCAAGGCCCACGTTGGGCTCTCTGCTCAGCAGGGAGCCTGCTTCCTCCTCTCTCTCTGCCTGCCTCTCTGCCTTCTTGTGATCTCTCTCTCTGTGTGTCAAATAAATAAATAAAATATTTTAAAAAATAGACCTAAATTCAACAGAAGTTTTTTCAATGTATAGGAATCCAGCATTTGCCCTGGTCTTTTGCATTTAAATAGCATAGTGTGGTTTCCAGTGCCCTTTTAAATAAACTCATCTTGCCCTCATGTAAAAAGCTCTTAGAAGCTGGACAGGGAGCTGGAATTATTAGCATTCTTGTTCCACAGGAGAAGACTTAAAGAGGTGAGATAATTCACTCAAGGTAACACATCTAGGAAGTGGCAATTAAAGTCTCCTGACTCTCAATCCTATATTTTTCCCCCATTGCAAATCATCACCTGCTTCATAGTAATATCTTATATTTGTACAGAAGTTTTAGATTTTCTAAAGTGCTTTCCTACATATTAGGTGGAACCACATGAAATTGTCCATGTTCACCTATTTTTTTTTGACCAACTGAAATGCAGTTTCATATGGTTCAAACAAACTGACTTTTTCAATTTCACAAGGCTTCTTACTATTCTCCTACCTTCTTGTAGTCACCATTTCTCATATCACTATCATCTGCAAACACACTAACATAACCAGAGACTACTATTTCCAGGTGCTCTCAATTTAGGAAGACATATGCTGTGAATTTTTTAATTACTCCCTCTTTCCTAATTTGTTGCCTCTTTGTCCTTTTCCATCTAGATCCTCTAAGTGACTGGTAAATAACTTTACACAGAGTTCTAATAAATAAGATGAGCAACATGTTACTTCTCCAAAAGGCCTTTGACCTAGTCATTGTAGGTCATTAATTCAACAGAATAAATCTCTAATGAATCTTCAAACTGGAATTCCAATACAATGGTAGTGCTCTTGGTTCTATGTGGATCTATCTCTTGGTTCAGCAGTGTTTGTAGGGAACAAACCCAAGAGGATACCCCTTCTCCCAGCCTCCAGTCACCCTCCAAGCTCTTGCAACCTTCAGGACCATCATTTTAGCCATCTCCTACTTCCAAGACCAACCAACATCATTTTTGCTTAGCTCCTTATTGCTGACCAAACATGAGCTGCCAGATTTATTCCACAAATTATTCCACAATGCCACCAATCAATGGCCTAGCCAACTTTCATCTGCAGGCCTCTAATACATACCCCTCTCTGGGCTTCTATTTCCACCCTGACAATGTAGCTCTGGAGAGCACAGGCCACTTCTTCAGCAGTTACTTCTTCCAGGAGTTGGCCCAGTGTTTTTGAAGATGCAAAACAAGTCCACCATACATGCCCTCTTTCAGGTAAGTGACTGGGGAAAAACCCTAGATGACAAAGAAGCCACCATGGCCCTGGAAAAAAACCTGGACCCGACCTTTTTGAAACTGAATGCCCTGGATTCAGGTTGTACAGACTTCTCTGCTTGAGCAAAACTCCGAATTGCTGGAGAGCTACTTCCTGGATGAAGTGATAAAATGCATCAAGCATATGGCAACCATTTCATTAACCTTCACAGATTGGCCATCCCCTAGGCTCAGCTATCTCAGTAGCTCTTCAAAAACTCACCCTCAAACACAAAGAAAGCTTCTGGAGCCCAGTAGCCTCTGAGGGGTCTCTCTGCCTCCACCTGGTGTCAGGGCTTCTCTCTAAACCTCTCCTTAGAGCTACTAGGCAGCTTTTTAACTCCCCTGGAACCCTTGCTCAACCTGTAAACCAAATGGAAATAAAGCTTTAAAAAGGACATTATTCAACTATCTTCTCTGTGTAGTAAATATAGACTATGTTCTATATACAGGCACTGAATGGGTTACTGTGCCAAGCTATTCACTTTGCACTTTCTGATTGTTAGTCATGGCACTAATCATTCCACGTGCATTTGTTTTACTTAAATAATTTTTAGATAACTGTGGATTCACATGCACCTATATGAAATAATAGAATTCCTTTGTGTACACTTTACATATTTTTCCCAATGGTAACATCTACCAAAACTGCAGTATAATACCACAACCAAGATATTGAGATTAATTTGGTCAAGATACAGAACATTTTCAGCACCAGAGGGATTCCTTATTTTTCCCTTTTAGAATAGTCACACCCATACTCTTCCCTGACCTCTGGTAATCATTAATCAGTTCTCCATCTATAATTTTGCAATTTCAAGAATGTCATATAAACTAAATCATATACAATGTAAGGTTTTGGAATCAGTTTTTGTGTTTTTTTCACAAAGCATAATTCTCTGGAGAGTCATTTAGGTTGTTACTTGTGTCAGTATTCCATTCCTTTTTATTACTAAGCAATATTCCAAGGTATCACTGTACTATGGTTTGTTTAACCATTCATCCATCGAAGGACAGACATTTGGGTTATTTCCAGTTAGGGGCTATTACAAATAAGTCTACTGTAAATATCCATGTACAAGTTTTTGTTGGAACATATGTTTTTGTTTTCTTCTTTTAACCTGCCCATACTATTATGTTTGTAGTGATTCTCTTGTAGACAGTATATAATTGGATTAAGTCTCTTAACCCAATGTGCTATCTTCTGTCTTTTAATTCGTGTGTTCAGACCATTTATTTTAACATAATCATTAATATCTTACAGCTTAACTCTGCCATTTATTTTTCTGTTTGTTCTGTTTTATTTTTTCTGTTTACTTTTTCTTGCCTTCCTGTGGGTTAAATATTTCTTTAAATTTCCTTTTTATTTGATGATAGTGTTTTTGAGTGTATCTATTTCTGTAACTTTTAAAAAGGTTTCTCTAGGTATTTCATTATGTACATAATGGTACATAATGTTAGATAAGGTAAAGCAAAAATAAAACCAAGGGAACTTACTATTATGTCATTCATTGAGTTTACAGCTCAATAGCTGATAAGCCTTCTATCTATCTTTCAGAGTCTTCTCATGTGTGTTGCATATATTATATTTAAGGTATTTTTGTTGTACTTAGCAAAAAAAATAGTGAAAAACATGTCTACTCCATCTTCTTGGAAGTGAAAGTTGTCCAGTGATATTATTTTAACTTCAACCCAAAAGGTTGATGCTTATTTTAATTGTATACTTCAAAAAATGTGAGGCCCATAGAAGTTAAGTAAATTCCCTAAGGCTACCAGCTAACAAATGGTGAAATCATAATTCAAATCCACCTATGTATGATCCCAAAGTTCACATAATTAACTGATGTATTGGGTCACATAAAAATGATTGTCTTCCCCCACCAGATTTGGTGGTTTACTATTTAATATGGTAACCACTAGCCATGTATGAATAACTAAATTTATAGTAATTAAAATTAAATAAAACTTAAAATTCAGTTTCTCAGTCACATTTGATACATATCAAGTGCTTAAAAGCCACATGTTGTTAATGGCTGCTATATAGGACAGTACAACATAGAATATTTCCATCATCATAGAATGTCCTATGAATAGTATTGGTTTAAAGAGTAGACACATAATCAAACTATGATGGATTATATAGTAGATGAGCAAATGGTATGTAGATGAATACCAGTGAATAATTCTAGCTGGTATAATCTAAGAAATGTTCATGGAAGATATTTTGAGATCTATAGACATATTTAGGGCAATTGGACAATGGGTTTTGTTTGTTTTATTCCAGTTGATATATCACTAACCTCTAGAATAGAACCCAGCACATAGTAGATGCTCAACAAATATTTCTAGTAAACACCTGAATTAATAAATAAATTATAGGGCACTGTTATTAAAAACTACTACTTCTGGTCAAAAAAATAAGGAAAGAAATGAGCATATTTTTTTCAGGGAGCAATTATGACCATCACAGGGGCACCTGGATGGCTCAGTCACTGAATCGTCTGCCTTCAGCTTAGGTCATGATCACAGGGTTTTGAGAATCAAGCCCTACATCAGACTCCCTAATTGGTGGAGAGCCTGCTTTTCCCTCTTCCTCTGCTGCTCCTGCATCTTGTGCTCACTCTGTCTCCCTCTCCCTCCCTCTCACTGTCAAATAAATAAAATCTTTGAAAAAAAAAGTATGACCAGCACAGCATTTTGAGAAAAGATGTAGTAGGATATGAGGCTAGAAAGGAAAGTGGGAACCAGATCATGGAGGGCCTTATATGTATCAGTAAAAGGTCATCTTCAAACTTCAAATGTACAAATTCCAAGTAGTCCTCTCCCCACTCCACCAAGGCATTTCTTCATCTATATTTCTTATACCTGTCAGTGTTATCAAAATCAGAAATGAGAAGACCATCTTAGAGATGTTTCCTCTCAACTCTGCTACCAAAGTTCAGGTCTTTATTGCTTCTTGACTAAATCACTGCAATGACTTTCTAATTTTTTTCTTGCCTCTACTCTCTTCTAGTCCTAAGATTTATCAATTTGAAAAAAAGTATGTGCATATAAGGACCCTGCTTAAGCCCCTGTCATCATATTAAGTCCCTTCATGACCTAGACCTTACTTACCCAGATTTATCACCAGTCACTTCCATTGCATTCCGATTCCTTTGAGAAAATAAAACCAATCGCATTCTCAAATGTCTTAAGGCTTTCATACAAGAATACCTTGTTATTCTTCTCTTTCATAATGACAGTTTCATAAACTGGTTCTATTACCAGTAATCAATAAACTCTCCAATTTGTCTTGAGGATACCTATTGAGTTAATATGACCAAGCTCTGCTGTCATCAATTTTGTGAAGATATATCTTATTCTTGACTCATAGTTTTCCAATTCCCAACCTTGGATTCTATTAAATTACTCTCTTTCCTATGGTCATATAGCATCTCAAGTATATTTCCTCAATTATTGACATTAAGACAAATTTACTTTACTTTTTTATTCCTTTTTTATTAACATATAATGTATTCTTTGTTTCAGGGATACTGGTGTGTGATTTGTCATTTTTACACAGTTCACAGCACTCAACATATCATATACCTTCCCCAGTGTCCATCACCTAGCCACCACAGCCTTCCCACCTGCCTTCCTTCCAACAACCCTCAGTTTGGTTCCTGAGATTGAGTTTCTTATGGGGGCACCTGCATGGCTCAGTTGGTTAGGCCTCTGCCTTCCACTCAGATCATGATCCTGGAGTCCTGGGATCGAGCCCTGCATCGGGCTCCCTGCTCAGTGGGAAGCCTGCCTCTCCCTCTCTCACTCCCCCTGTTTGTGTTCCCTCTCTAGCTATGTTTCTCTCTGTCAAATAAATAAATAAAATCTTAAAAAAAGGAGTTTCTAATGGTTTGTCTCTCTCCCTGATCCCATCTTATTTCATTTTTACCTCCCTTCCCTTATGATCCTGTCTTCTGTCTCAAATTCTCCATATCAGTGAGATCATATGATAATTGTATTTCTCAAATTCACTTATTTTGCTTAGCATAATACCCTCTAGTTCCATCCATGTCATTGAAAATGGCAAGATTGTGGGTTTTTGATGGCTGCATAATATTCCATTGGGTGTGTGGAGGGGTGTAAGACATATTCTTTATCTATTTATCTGTTGGTGGACATCTAGGGTCTTTCCATAGTTTGGTTATTGTGGACATTGCTGCTATAAACATTAGGGTGCACATGCCCCTGCAGATCACCACATTTGTATCTTTGGGATAAATACCCAGCAGTGTGATTGCTGGATTGTAGGGTAGCTCTATTTTCAACTTTTTGAGGAACCTCCATACTGTTTTCCAGAGTGACTGCACCAACACCATTTGTTGAAGTGACTGTTTTCCATTGGACATGCTTTCCTACTTTGTCGAAGACTAGTTATCATAGAGTTGAGGGTCCATTTTCAGGCTCTCTATTCTGTTCCATTGATCCATGTGTCTGTGTGCCAGTACCATACTGTCTTGATTATTACAGCTTTGCAATAGAGCTTGAGGTCTGGAATTGTGATGCTGCCAACTTTGGTTTTCTTTTTCAGCATTTCTCTGGCTATTCAGGGTATTTTCTGGTTCCATATAAATTTTAGGATGATTTGTTCCATTCCTTGAAAAAACTTGATGGTATTTTGATAGGGATTGCATTAAATGTGTAGATTGCTCTAGGTAGCATAGACATTTTCACAATATTTGTTCTTCCAATACATGAGTATGGAATGTTTTTCCATTTCTTTGTGTCTTTCTCATTTTCTTACATGAGTACTCTATAGTTTTCTGAGTACAGATTATTTGCCTCTTTGGTTAGATTTATCCCTAGGTATCTTATGGCTTTGGGTGCAATTGTAAATGAGATTGACTTCTTAATTTTTCTCTCCTCTGTCTTGTTGGTGTATAGAAATGCAACTGATTTCTGTGCATTGATTTTATATCCTGACACTTTTCCCCATTGAGAATGATATTTGCTGTGGGTTAGTCATAGATGGCTTTTCTGATATTGAGGTATGTACCCTCTCTCTGTACACTGTGAAAAGTTTTCATCAAAAAAGGATGCTATGATTTGTCAAATGTTTTTTCAGCATCTATTAAGAGTGTCATATGGTTCTTGTTTCTTCTTTTATTAATGTATTATAGCACATTGATTGATTGCAGATGTTGAACCAAACTTGAAGCCTGTGAATAAATAAATAAATCCCTCCTGGTCATGGTGAATAATCCTTTTAATGTGCTGTTAGATCCAATTGGCTAATATTTTGGTGAGAATTTTTGCATCCATTTTCATCAGGGATATTAGTCTGTAATTCTCCTTTTTAATAGGGTCTTTGTCTGGTTTTGAGATCAAGGTAATGCAGGCCTCATAAAATGAGTTTGGAAGTTTTTATTCCATTTCTATTTTTTGGAACAGTTTCAGGAGAATAGGTATTAATTCCTTTTATATGTTTGGTAAAATTCCCCTGGGAAGCTGTCTGGTCCTGGGCTTCTGTTTGTTGGGAGATTTTTGATAACTGGTTAAATCTCCTTACTGGTTATGCATTTGTTCAGGTATTCTATTTCTTCCTGATTCAGTTTTAAAAGTTTATATGACTCTAGGAATGCATCAATTTATTCCAGGTTGTCAAATTTGCAGGGGTATAGTTGCTCATAATATGTTCTTATAATTGTTTGTATTTTTTTGGTGTTAGTTGTGATCTATCCTCTTTCATTCATAATTTTATTAACTTGGGTCCTTTCTCTTTTATTTTTAAAGTCTGGCCAGGGATTTATCAATCTTGTTAATTCTTTCAAAGAACCAGCTCCTAGTTTCATTGATTTGTTCTACTGGTTTTTTTTTGGGGGGGTTACTATTTCATTGATTTCTCCTCTGATCTTTATTATTTCTCTTCTCCATCTGGGTTTAGGCTTTATATGCTATTCTTTCTCCATCTTCTTTAGGTGTAGGGTAGATTGTGTACTTGAGGCCTTTCTTGTTACTTGAGAAAGGCTTGTATTGCTATATAGTTTCCTCTCAGGACCACCTTTGCTGTGTCCCAAAAATTTTGAACAGTTGTGTTTTCATTTTTATTTGTTTCCATGAATTTTTTTCAATTCTTTAATATCCTGGTTGACCCATTCATTCTTTAGTATGATGCTCTTTAACCTCCATGTATTTGAGTTCTTTCCATCTTTCCTCCTGTGGTTGAGTTCTAGTTTCAAAGCATTGTTGTCTAAAAATATGCAGGGAATTATCCCAATCTTCTGGTACCAGTTGAGACCTGATTTGTGATCCTGATTTGTGACCCAGGATGTGATCTATTCTGGAGAGTATTCCATGTGTACCAGAGAACAATGTGTATTCTGTTGCTTTGGGATGGAATATTTTGAATAGATCTGTGATGTCCATCTGGTCCAGTGTGTCATTTAAAGCCTTTATTTACTTGCTGATCTTTTGCTTAAATGATCTATCCATATCAGCAAGGGTGTGGTGTGAAAGTCCCCTACTCTTACTGTAGTATTACCTATGTGTTTCTTTGATTTAGTTATTAATTTGTCGGGGACGGTGCATGATCTGCCCCTCCTGCCATGCCACAAGCCACCAAAAACTTTGGTGGAGGTACCCGTGAATGTGGATGAAAGCCCCTCCGGGCTTTCCCCACCAGGAATCTGGAAAGCTATGTACCTTGTGGGCCAGGACAATGTGTCCTTTGTGTCCCTGGGACGTGTGCTTGGGCAAGCACTCATCCAAGGCACATTGTTCCATTTAATACTCCTCCTGGCAATCATATCTCTGTATCTCTTATCTGTATTCTTTGCTCCCTCTGCCTCAATGGTCTCAGCTTCTGTGGATTTAAGCAATCACTCTGCACCCTGCAGTAATAATACTGACCCTGTCTCTAGGGCAAGGTGCAAAAGCAATTAAAGTTCTATTTGACACAGACCTGGATGATCAGCAGGCTATGCTTATATGGCACAATTGTTCTTACTGTTTAATGGAAAACTAGAGCCTTTAGTTTGATCTCATGAGCTTACCTTAGTTATACAAAATAACTTAACTTCGGAAAGCCCAAGCACGTTAGCCTTAGTGCATAGCTCTTTGGTGCAAGTTGACAAATCTGTACATTGGAATCATGAAGGATGATGAGAAAGAATGCTAGGAGGGGTGACACAAAGGTGGTGTGAGTCTATTCATAAAAATTCCCTTTTTTCCTGACCTTCACTTATACTATCTGTTTATGACACTTTCCTTTATAGCAAAAATCAGTGGTTGATAATTATAACCTGCATAGATATACTTTGATTGAGACTGTTATCAATGCTAATATACTTAATAGTTTAAATGTAGTATACTTAATAGTTTAAATGTAGTTACTAAAAGTTTCCACAACCACCCATTCACCTTTTGCCTGCGTGATCACTCACTGCCTTGCATGGCCAAAGGATAAAACATTCCATTGAGATCAGACAAGACAAAACCAACTGTTTACCTAAAACTAAATTGATGTGACTGCCGGTGTACCAGGGTCTGTTTCTGCCCACAATTAGGTATGCTCTGTCCTAAGTTTATGGCACCTGAACAGCACCAATGTCTTGGGGAATTTATGATTGGAAACCTGAAAGAAGTCTGTGTAATCTCTTACAAGTCTCTTTTATCATACACCCTTCCTTTGAGATGATCTGTAACTAAAAAGCTTTAAGTAAAAATCCCGCTGGCAAAAAAAGGGGTTAAAATAGCTTGAGAATGGTAAAGGCCGGTTTCTTAGAAAGGCTTGACTCTGCCTGCTGTGAATCACTTTGTTAAACTTTAACCTAACTGCATCCCCCAACTTCCTCACTCTGGAATAATAAAAGACTGGGACCCTCGACAGTCAAGAGAGACAAAGGCAGAGCAAAAGGCAAAGCAAAAGGAAAAGGAAAAGGCACAGAGCCTGCAAAGCAAGAGCCGAAGAGACAGAGAGACAAAAGCAGAGCCAGAGAGACAGAAGCAGAGCCAGAGAGCCTGCAAAGCAAGAGAGCCCAGAGGCCAGAGCCCAGAGGCCAGAAAGCCAGAGAGCCCAGAGGTCAGAGCCCAGAGGCCAGAGAGCCAGAGAGCCAGAGAGCCAGAGAGCCAGAGAGCCAGAGAGCCAGAGTGCCAAAGCCAGTGCCAGAGCCAGAGCCAGAGCCAGAGCCAGAGCCAGAGCCAGAGCCTGAGCCTGCTTCATAAGTCTCTCTCTCTCTTCATAGACCTCGGGTCTGTCAGCTTGCAACAGATCTACATGTCCATGTCATTACTACACCTGCCAGACATCCCGTGGTTCGGGACCCACATCTCTGCTGAGGCTGGTCCCTGACATTAATTGGTTCATATAATTGGCTGCTTCCATGTTAGAGCCCCATAGATATTTAAAATTGTTAGATATTCTTGTTGAACAGACCCTTTAAGTATGCTATAGTGTCCTTTATCTTCCTTTATTATAGTCTTTGGCTTAAAATCTAAGTTATCTCATATAAGGATTGCCACCCCAGCTTTCTTCTTATATCCATTAGCATGGTAAATTGTTTTCCACCCCCTCCCTTTATATCTGGAGATGTCTTTGGGTCTAAAATGAGTTTCTTGCCAACATCACATCAATAGTTATTGGGGTTTTTTGTTGTTGTTGTTTGTTTTTTGTTTGTATCTATTCTGATACCCTGTGTCTTTTGACTGGGACATTTAGCCCATTTACATTCAGGGTAACTATTGAAAGATATGAATTCAGTGCCATTATATCACCTGTAAGGTGATTGTTACTATATATTGTCTCTGTTACTCTCTGGTCTGTTACTTTTAGGCTCTGTCTTTGCTTACAGGACCCCTTTCAATATTTCCTGTAGGGCTGGTTTGGTGTTTGCAAATTCTTTTAGTTTTTATTTGTCCTGGAAACTTTTATTTCTCCTTCTATTTTCAATAACAGCCTAGATGGATATAGTATTCTTGTTGCATATTTTTCTTGTTTAGTTCTCTGAATATAACATGCTAGTACTTTCTGGCCTGCCATGTCACTGTGGGTAGGTCTGCTAATCCAATATTTCTAACATTGTAGGTTACAGATCTTTTGTCCTGAGCTGCTTTCAGGATTTTCTCTTTGCCTCTGAGACTTGTGTGTTTTACTATTAGATGACAAGGTGTTCACTTATTTTTATTTTTATTGATTTCGAGGGGGGTTCTCTGCACCTCCTGTATTTTGATGCTTGTTTCCTTCCCCAAATTAGGGAAGTGCTCTGCTATAATTTTCTTCAATATATCTTCTACTCCCCTCTCTCTTTCTTCTTCTGTGATCTCAATTATTCTAATATTGTTTGTTCTTATGCTATCACTTATCTCTCGAATTCTCCCCTTGTGATCTAGTTGTTTATCTGTCTTTTCCTCAGATTCTTTATTCTCCATCATTTGGTTTTCTATATCACAAAATCTCCCTTCTGCCTCATTTATCCCTGCAATAAGAGACTCCATTTTTATTGTACCTCATTAATAGCTTTTTTGATTTAAACTTGGTTAGATTTTAGTTCTTTTATTTCTCCATAAAGGGATTTTATTTCTCCAGAAAACAATTCTCTAGTATCTTCTATACTTTTTCTCAAGCCCAGATAGCATCTTTGTAATCATCATTCTGAACTCTAGTTCTGACATCTTATTAATGTCTTTATTGATTACGTCCCCAGCTATTGGCACTGCTTGTTGTTCTTTTTGGGGGGTTGAGTTTTTCTGTCTTATCATTTTGTCCAGAGAAGAGTAGATGAATGAGAGAACAAAACGCTAAAAGGGTAACAATGGCCCCAGAAAAATATACAGTAACTAAATCAGGAGACCCAAAACTAGAGGGAGAAGGAAAAAAAAAACTATTTATCTATCATCTATTTATCTATCTATCATCTATCTATGATTAGGCTGATGAATAGAACAGAGCCACAGTGGTGTGGCATTGTACTGTGTTTCAAGGATTTTGTCTTGGTAGCATTGTGGACAATGGGTTAGATAGCTAAGAATAAATGTACTAATAGCCCCTTAAATGAGCATTAACAACAAATCTGCTTCAAAATGATCTTTGTGTATGCAAAGAATGGACATAAACTGGAATTAAGGACTAACATCTGTAATAGCTAATTCTGTGCTCAGGAAGAATTTAAAGGATTAAAAATCTTAAGGAAGATTTTAAAAAATCTTATATATAAGGATGCATTTTGTATATGTGTGCCATACCACATATTGATACACGTATGCTTTTATTTTTATAGAGGTTAAAATTATTTCCTTGAAAAACTTTTGTATATTATTATTAATTAATTCACAAGATATTATTATTGTGATATTATAAGATACTATAATATTTTGATATTGTAAGATATAATAATTAATATAAGATTTATTATTATTATTATTATTATTAATTACAAGATAAATACAAGGTGTTAAAAGTTTACAGATATAGACTTTGATCTCTTTGCCCCATTCTATTCCTGGAATGTTTTTTGATGAAAGCAGTAGTTTTCTTGTACCACATACTGGTAGGTTAACCTGAAAAGCTAGGGTGTCAGAGAAAGATTTCAGAACATGTTTCTTTATATTTAGTTAACCAAAATTAAAGCTACTTCCAAGGTTTTTTTTATAATTATTCAACTCTAGGACTGATAATTCTTTTTTTTAAAGATTTTATTTATTTCTTTGACAGAGAGAAACACAGCAAGAGAGGGAACACAAGCAGGGGGAGCAAGAGAGGGAGAAGTAGGCTTCCGGCTGAGTAGGGAGCCCAATGTGGGGCTTGATCCTGGGTCTCCAGGATCATGACCTGAGCCGAAGGCAGTTGCTTAACCAACTGAGCCACCCAGGTGCCCCTAGGACTGATAATTCTTTTAATGGGAGAAAAAGTAGGACAGCTGTCAGAACTCATTTTATATGTTCTTGACCCTCTTCACACTATATTCCCTTTGCACTGGCCTCCTACAGCATAGAATATGGCAGGAAACAGACCCTTGACAAAATACTTGGTCTTCGGCCAGTGAGTGCTCTTGAAGTTTTAATTGCAGTGAGTACTTTATGTTTAAGCTGAGTTTTACAAACTTTTGCCAAATTCTTCATCACAATTTAATCCCTTTTTGCCATCAAGATTGGTTCCTTGGTGCTCCAATCTGACAAATGCTGCTGTTTCAGAGCAAAAGTTGTGCCAGTGTGTCTAGGACAAGCCTCTTTTTTGCCTTTGCTTCAGTTTTCTCAGCTACAAAATGGGAATGATAATTACTGATTGACTCCAAAAAAGATTGTTTAAAAATAGGTGTCATGACTTATTTAAAAAATATACACGTACCCTTATAACCATACACTGCTATAATGATTCTTATTAATAATTACTTGTTAGTGTGTATGAGCATAATATGTTATAGAGACTATTTAAAATTATGTTAATAATTGAGAATTTCAACACAAAATTAACTCAACTCTAGATCCATCTGTCCATTCTGCACAACCCACTGACCTAGATTCTGGAATCCAGCAGAGCTGTGAATCTATATTTACAACAAATGGAAGCTATGTGTTTGTAGCTTGTCATACTCTGTTTTGAATCTTCTTCCCCAAATCTAATTGTTCCAAAGACATTGTCAAAGGTCAAATTGTCTTATTTTTCTTCCCTCCTCCCTGCTTTGTGAGATGCTAAACAGTAGTTCTGAGCCTAAGAGTAGGCAGCCAGAGAACTGAGATAAGTTATAGCCATATATGGGTAAAAGCTTATTAATTGGCCTTTAGATAACACCAGTTGATAGAAAATTTAATCTATTGATATCAATTGAGTTTTACTGTAACTACACAATTCTTGTTTTGCAGTCATCAATCCATAAAGAAAAGAAATTAGCTTTCAGAGAGCAGAACTAAAAGGAAGGGCAGCTCTGCTTAGGGGGATATTTTTCCTCATTGTTTTCTAATATAATGCTTATTGAAAATATCCTCAAATGAAATGGAATCCTTTAAAACATCATGAAAATTAATGATGAATTAAATGAGATCAAATAAAAATTATAATGATTTATAAGAAAATACTATACAGTATAAATATGAAACTTTATAGCCATCCATTTAAAAAGTAACACTAATATTAGATTCAGGTGTAGGATTTACTAATTAATCACTTACATACAATGCCAGTTGTTCATCACAACTGCCCTCCTAAATACTCATCATTAATTTAACCAATCCACTCCCCCTCTTGCCCAGCTCCCCTCCAGCAACCTCTATTTTTTTTTCTAGAATTAAAAGCATTTTTAAAATTACATTATTTTATTTTTTCCATGTTCCAAGATTCATTGTTTATGCCCCACACCCAGTGCTCCATGCAATACATGCCCTTGATACCCACCACCAGGCTCGCCCATCCCACCACCCCTCCCCTCCAAGACCCTCAATGTGTTTCTGAATCCAAAGTCTCTCATGTTTCATCTCCGTCCCTGATTCACCTCACTCCCCATTTACTTTCCTACTCCTACTGTCCTCTGTATTACTCCTTATGCTCCATAAGTAAGTGAAACCATATGATACTTGACTTTTTTTGCTTGACTCATTTCACTTAGCATAATCTCCTCCAATCTGGTCCATGTTGCTACAAAAGTTGGTTATTCTTTCTGATGGAGGCATAATATTCTACTGTATATATGTACCATATCTTCTTTATCCATTCATCTGTTGAAGGGCACCTTGGCTCTTTCCACAGTTTGGCGATTGTGGTCATTGCTGCAATGAACATTGGGGTACATATGGCCCTTCTTTTCACTACATATGTCTCTTTGAGGTAAATACCCAGTAGTACAATTGCAGGGTCATATGGTAGAAGCGTATGTTTTATGGTTTTCATCTCTCTTTTTTTCCTATGGTTATCTGTTATGTTTCTTAAAATCTACATATGCATGAAATCATATGGTATTTGTCTTTCTCTGACTAACTTATTTCACTTAGCATAATATCTCTACCTCCATCTACATCACTGTGAGTGGCAAGATTTCATTCTTTATGATTATTGAGTAATATTACATTGTGTATATATACCACCACTTCTTTTGTTTCTTCTTCAAATTTTATTTAAATTTTAGTTAGTTAACATATAGTGTAATATCAGTTTCAAGAGTAGAATTTAGTGCTTCATCACCTACAAATAACAGCCAGTGTTCATCACAAGTGCCCTCCTTAATATCCATCAGCCAATTAGGTCATCCTCCATCCACCTCCCTCCATCAATCCTCACTTTGTTTTCTATTGTTAAGAATATCTTGTGGTTTGTTTTCCTCTCTTTTTTCCCCATTCCTATAGCTCCATCTCTTTTTTTTTTCTTAAATTCCACATATCAGTGAAATCATACAGTATTTGTTTTTTTCTGAATAACATATTTCATTTAGCCTAATATACTCTAACTCTAGCCACATCATTGAAAATAGCAATAGTTCATTCTTTTGATGGCTGAGTAATATTCTATTGTATATTTATACCACTTCTTCATCCATTAATCAGTCAATGAACATTTGGGCTCTTTCCATAGTTTGATTATTGTGGACATTGCTTCTATAAACACAAGGATGCATGTACCCCTTCAAATATGTATTTTTGTATCTTTTGGGCAAATATCTAGTGGTGCAATTGCTGGGCCATAAGGTAATTCTATTTTTAACTTTGGAGGAAACTTCATACTATTTTACAGAGTGGCTGCACCACATATTCCCGCCAACAGTGTAAGAGGGTTCCCCTTTCTCTGCAACCTCACCAACATTTTTTTATTTCTTGTGTTTTTGATTTTAGCCATTTTGACAGGTGTGAGGTGATAGCTCATTTTCATTTATATTTGTATATTCCTGATGATATGTGATTTTGAGAATTTTTTAATGTGTGTATTAGCCATTTGGATGTCTTCAGAAAAATATATCTTCATGACTTTTGCCCATTTATTAACTGGATTATTTGGTTTTTGGTGTTGAGTTTGATAAGTACTTTACAGATTTTCGGATATGAAGCCTTTATTAGATTTATCATTTGCAAATATCTTATCTCACTCCATAAGTTGTCTTTTGGTTCAGTTGATTGTTTTCTTTGCTCTGAAGAAGTTTTCTGTCTTGATGAAGTCCCAATATTTCATTTTTGTTTTTGTTTCCCTTGTATCAGATGACAGGTCTGGTAGGAAGTTACTGGAGCTAATGTCAAAGAGGTTACTGCCTGTGTTCTGTTCTACGATTTTGATGGTTTCCTGTCTCACATTGAGGTCTTTCATCATTTGAAATTTATTTTTGCGTATGGTGTAAAAAACAATGGTACACTTTCATTCTTCCACATTTTTCTCTGCAGTTTTCGCTATACCATATGTTGAAGAGACTGTTTTTTTGTTTGTTTGTTTGTTTTTTTTTTTTTTTTTTTTTTTACCATTGGACAGTCTTTCCTGCTCTGTGAAGATTATTTGAACATATAGTTGTGACTCCATTTCTGGGTTTTCTATTATGTTTCATTGATCTATATGTCTGTTTTTTGTCCCAAGACCATACTGTCTTGATCACTATAGCTATGTAATACATCTTGAAGTATGGAATTGTGATGCCTCCAGCTTTTTTTTAAAGATTTTATTTATTTGAGAGAGAGAGACAGCAAGAGAAGAAACACAAGCAGGTGAGAGTGGGAAAAGGAGAAGCAGACTTCCCACTGAACAGGAAGCCCAATGAGGGGCTTGATACCAGAACCCTCAGATCATGACCTGAGCCAAAGACAGATATACAATGACTGGGCCACCCAGGTGCCCCAGAGTTGCTTTTCTTTTTCAGGGTTCCTTTGGCTAGTCATATTTTTTTTGTGTGGTTCCAGACAAATTTTAAGTTTGTTCTAGTTACTGCTGCTTAATTATTGTATGGAAATAAAACAGATTTCTGTATGTTGATTTTATATCCTGTGACTTTGCTGAAGTTATTTTATACTGCATCTTCATTACCCATTCATCAGTCAGTGGATATTTAGCTCTTTCCATAATTTACCTAATGTTGATAATACTACTATAAACATCAGAGTGCATGTATCTCTTCAAATATTTTGTACCTTTGTGTAAATACCTAGTAGTACAATTGCTGGATTGTATGGTAGTTATGTTTTTAAGTTTTTGACAAACTTCTATACTTTTTTTTTCCAGAGTGGTTGTACCAGTCTGCATTCACACCAAGAGTGGAAGTTCTGAGTTCTGTGAGATGGTCTATCAAATTAAACCAAAGGAAGGGGTAATAGAAACCTCCAGTCTATAGCAGGTCAGTAGAAGTACAAGTAACAACCTGGGCCTGTGGAAGTAGTGGAAGAGGATTCCCCATTTTCTGCATCCTTGCCAATATCTGCTATTTTCTTTTGTTAATTTAAGTCCTCTGACAGGTGTGAGGTGGTATCTCACTGTGGTTTTGATTTGTAACTAATATTACATTGTATATTAACTGGAATTTAAGTAAAAAAACTTGGGAAAAAAGCAACACAGTTAGTTTTTTTCAATATTATGATATGTATTTATATATTGATAGTTTACATTTAAATAATATATCGATAACAAAAGTTCTAGATGAAATGCCAGTGTGTGGTGGGTGATAGTGTGGTTTCCCCACATCACTAAGCAAGTCTCCAAACAACACTACCCAGAGATTCAGATTCCACAAGTTAAAGACTCAAGTCCACAAGACTACCCTCTAGTTCAGATACCAATCACCAAGCAGGAAGCTCTCTGAACCCAGTTCTTTGGGTTTTTATGGAGACTTCATTACATAGGTAAGACCGATTAATCATTGGCCATTGGCTATCAAGTCAACCTTCAGACTCTCTTTCTCCCTGGAGATGAGGAGGTAGGACTGAAAACTCCAACTCTATTCTTGTTTGGTATAGCTGGCAATGAGCCCCTTTTCTTAGGTACTTTCCAAAACTTACCTCATTAACATAAACCCAGTTGTTGTGGAAAGGGACTTATTATGAATAATAAAACCCTTCTTTCCTTTATTGCTCTAAAGCAATTTTAGGAATTGAGGAGAAGAGAATGAATATTAGAAGATGTGCCCATTTTTCTTATTACTACAGAAATTCCAAGGGTTTGGGGAACTGTGAGTCAGGAACTGTGGATTGAGATAAAATATACTTGGGAAATATACTTTGGTTATTTGCATGACCAAAATGTATTTTCCATAAATCACAATATCATAAGTAATGATAACTAAATAGGTCATTTAAAATCAAAGAGTTTAAAATATGTTATAAAATTTTCCTTTGGGGCACCTGGGTGGCTCAGTGGATTAAAACCTCTGCCTTTAGCTCAGGTCATGATCTCAGGGTCCTGGGATCGAGGCCCACATCAGGCTCTCTGCTCAGCAGGGAGCCTGCTTCCTAGTCCCTCTCTGCCTGCATCTCTGCCTACTTGTGATCTCTCTCTGTGTGTCTAATAAATGAATAAAATCTTTTAAATTTATTTTCCCTTGACATTTAACCCTTATCTCACAACTTTCATAGTAAAAAATTTTAAAGGATTTATATTTGTTTACAGTTTATGACCTAAATATCCATAAAAGTTGTATGTGTCTAAACATATAGTAATAAATGATGAGTTTTTTAAGGTTTTATTTATTTATTTGACATAAAGAAACACAGCTAGAGAGGGAACACAAGCAGGGCAAGTGGGAGAGGGAGAAGCAGGCTTCCCACTGAACATGGAGCCCAATGCAAAGCTCAGTCTGTAACTCTGGGATCATGACCCAAGCTGAAGGCCAATGCTTAATGACTGAGCCTCCCAGGCACCCCATAAATGATGAGTTTATATGAAAATTAATGATAATTAAATGTTTTCTTAAAATATATCATTGAATACGAAAGACATAGTTTAATATTATGGCAGTGAGAGAATTGAATTTTCCCTGATTTTCTAAATTTTAAAAAATTTCATACTAAATTGAGATCTATACTCAATTTACATTCAAAACACTGTACAAAACCCAAAATAACTTTCAACTTTATTTTTTTAAGTCTAGTTCAACTTAAGAAAAAGAAATCTAGTTCAACTTCAATTAAGTTTATTCTCCAATCATTAATTTATTCAATAGATACAAATTAACATATTTCTAGATATCAAGCACCATGCTAGGCACTTGGAATCAAAATATAATAAGAGAGATATCTGGCCATCAGAGACTCTAAGTTTTAGAGGGACAGAGAGACACAGAATCTCATAAGTAAGAAACAAATATACAACGACAAAACAACAACAACAACAAAACAGTGTGACAGTGCAACATTTGAGAGATGTGCAGAATATTAGGAAAGTATAGAAGGTGTAAACAAACTATGATCTGTGGATTGGGAGGGGTATAAAGAAAGGATTTTTGAAGGAAGTGACCTTCAAGTAAAACTTTTAAAGATAAATAAGACTTAGTTTAATTAATAAAGTTATGGGCTGGAGGTAGGGAGGGCAAACTAGGCAAAGAAATATTAACAAAATCATAGAAATGAGTAGTAGTGTGGTGTCGACAAAGGACTATAAGTAGTTTGATAATGCTGAAGCATAAAGCATGAAGCAGGGAATGATAGGAAATAAAGCTAGAAAATTAAAGAGGCTAGGGTTCCTGGGTAGCTTAGATGGCTAGGCATCTGCCCTCAGCTCAGGTCATGATCCCAGGGTCCTGGGATCGAGTCCCAATTTGGGGTCCCTGCTCCTTGGGGAGCTTCTCTCTCTCTCTCTCTCTGTCTCTCATGAATAAATAAATTAAAAATCTTTTTAAAAAAGAAAATTAAAGATGCAAAATCATGAAAGCTGCAGAAGATATTTTGTGTTGTTGGTGGGTTTTGAAATGTTAGGTAAACATTTTAAACAAAACATGTTTTCTTTAATTTTATACTCATGTTAATGGGCATAAAATAAGTACCCACTGAATGAAGAAATGAACTGTGGTAGATTTATAAAGAATTTCATGATTAAAAGATCAAAAGCATAGAAATTCATTAGGAATATAGTGGAATAGTTACAGATGAGAATATGAAGGCTGAAACTATTCTAATCTTTATCATGAAGAGGAAGATGGCCTTAAAAGACATTTGACAAAATATTGTCAAAATACATGGATAATTGAACATGGTCAGGAATTTCCACTTCCAGTGATAAAGTAGACTAGATAATGTGAAAAGCCTACTACTATAGATTTCAAGAAATGTTAAATAAAATATCCATATGAAAATACATGGTAAGGTTATTCTACAAATAACTTTATGCCAACAAATTATATAAAACAGACTATTTCCTGAAAAAAATAACTTTCCATAACACAATATAAAATGGGAAAGTGAATAGCATTTTCACCAATGTAAACCTAAATACGTATTTTACAGCCTAACGTGTTTGCGCGCGCGCGTGTGTGTGTGTGAGGTAGATTTATAATAAAGATCTGTGAAATGCCTAGCTTAAATATTTTTTTCTTATTTTATGTGATGTAATTCACATACCATAAAATCTATCATTTTAAGATATTGAACTCAGCATTTATTAATATACTCACAGAGCTGTGCAACCATTACCTATATTTAATTCCAGAATATTTTTTTCATTCTAAAAGAAACCCCATACTTATTAGCAGTCACTTCATATTATCTTACCCCCAGTTTCCATAAAACATTAATCTGTTTTCTATCTCTATGGATTTTCCTATTCTGAACATTTCATATGAATGGAGTTGTATCCAGGGCACAGGGGTGCAAGAGCACCTGGCGCTGGGAGTCCCAAAGAGACCAGGTTTGGCTACTCACCACTGACAAAAATCCAAAGATAGAGAGAGAGACGAGTGGTGGTGAAACAAGAACTGAATTTATTTCAGTCAGTCCAACACTGGAAAAACAACAGACTAAAGTCTAAAAACCTGTCTCCAAAGTACTGAAAGTACTTCCAGATTTGTATAAGAAAAATATAAGACAAGAGACTGGGTACATGTAAGTAGGCAGTAAAAGTCAGGTCAATCATTGTCTTGGGATCAATCATGCAGGGTCTTGCTGGCTCAAGACAGTCTTTATGATTTGAGTGGGCAGTTTTAGTTCCTATCATGGAGATACTTTGCCCACAGGTCTTTTGCCAGAGTTAAGAGAGAATCTGGAGAGCTGCCTCAGTGGTTCAGTCAGTTAAGTGTCTGCCTTTGGATCAGGTCATGATCCCAGAGTCCTGGGATGGAGCCCCACATCAGGGCTTCCTGCTCAGAGGTGGGTCAGCTTCTCCCTCTGCTCATGCCTGTCTCTTGCTTTTTCTGTCTCTCAAATAAATAAATAATTTTTTTAAAGACATCACATTGCCTGATTTCAAGCTTTATTTCAAAGTTATGATCAGCAAGACAGCATGGTACTGGAACAAATACAGACACATAGACCAATGGAACAAAGTAGAGAGTCCAGATTTGGATCCACAACTCTAAGGTCAAATAATCTTTGAAAAAGCAGGGGAAAATATCCAGTGGAAAAAAAGACAGTCTCTTCAATAAGTGGTGCTGGGAAAATTGGACAGCTACATATACAAGAATGAAACTCAACCATTCTCTTACATCACATGCAAAGATAAACTCTAAGTGGATGGAAAACCTCAACATGAGGCGGGAATCTATCAGAATTTTAGAGGAGAACATAGGCAATAACCTCTTTGACCTGCAACTCAGCAACTTCTTCCTAGAAACATGATCACAGTGTTGTGAGATCAATCCCCTTCTCTAGCTCTATGCTGGGCACTGAGTCTGTTTGGGATTTCCTCTCTCCTTTTCCCACTGCCCCTTGCCCCCACCCAAAATAAGAAACAAGAAAGATGTCGGGGGTCCTGGAGACACTTATTAGAGTTTATCAGGCAAAACACATTAAACAATTTTAAGGTTGTTATGCAGATTTAATAGCTGCATTCTCCATTATCAAGAGAGGTAATGAGTTTCTAGAATTTTGGTAACTCTCCTCTTCATGTTACAGAGAGGGAGGACATCCTTACAAATAGAGATTTCCATTATAAATACAAATATAAATATAAATAATATAAATATAAATATAAATATAAATATAAGTTTCTTATGAAAGAGCAACTTCTACTTGGATTTCAGAACTTTATTTTTACTTAAAAATAATCAGCTCAAAATAATCCTCATGGCAAAGATGAATATTTTGAGATGGCATATTCTGGTCCCCTTCAACACCTATACATAATACAATAAAAAAATAATATTTTAAGTTCCCATTTATAATGGCAATAACTTATGCCTAAAAATAAAACTAATAAAATTGAGCAACATATTTTTGTAGTGGGGTTTCTGGGTGGCTCAGTCGCTTAAGCATCTGAGTCTTGATTTTGGCCCATGTTATGAGATCAAGCCCTGTGTTGGGCTTCATGCTCAGTGGGGAGTGTGCTTGATATTCTCTTCCTTTCTCTCTGTTCCACCTCTAAAATGAATAAACAAATATTTTAAAAATATTTTTGTAGAAATTATAAAAATACAGTGAAAATTATAATTAATTAATTAATTATAAAATAAACTTGATCAAACAAAGTGATAGAGTATTGTCTTGGAAGGGCAAACAATATTGCATATATGACAGCAATGCTTAATTATTCCATAAATTAAATGAAATTCCCCTCAAAATTCTAAAATAATATTTTGTGATGAAAATTGACACACACATCCTAAAATATATATAAATATACAAGACACAAGATATAGATAATATAATTTAAAAAACAATGAGGAAAAATTCTGTACAATAGAATAAGATATTATAAATATTTGGTTTGAAATGTATTATTATTACAAAGATAGATATTGTCCAGTAGATAAAATACGAATCTGATACATATTGAAGAACTGATGTATAAAAATAAGGATGTACTAAGAATAAGTACAGAAAAATATAGACTTTTAATACATGGTACTGGAATAATTAGCTTTATTTATGAAAATATTTTCATTTATTTGATATTTTACACTATAAACAAATACAAATCTCAGATTGAGTAAAGATTTAAATATGGAAAATAAGATTTCAAAACGTTTACAAGGAAAAGATGAGACAATATCTTTAACTTAAGGGTAAGAATAGATTTTCTATATAAAGTGTACATGGGGTTCCTGGGTGGCTCAGTTATTAAGCATCTGCCTTCGGCTCAGGTCATGAACCTGGAATCCTGGGATGGAGCCCCACATTGGGCTTCTTGCTTGGGGGGTATCCTGCTTCTCCCTCTCTCACTCCCCGTGCTTGTTTTCCCTCTCTAGCTGTGTTTCTCTCTGTCAAATAAATAAAAACTTAAAAATAAATAAATAAAATGTACACCAAAAAATCCCTTAAATCTTAAAAAAAATAATGCATTTGTTGTATGAAAATGTAGTACTTTAGAAAAAAGATTTTATTTATTTATTTGACAGAGAGAGAGATCACAAATAGGCAGAGAAGCAGGCAGAGAAAGAAGGAGGAAGCAGGCTCCCCGGTGAGTGGAGAGCCTGATGTGGGACTCGATCCCAGGAACCTGAAATCATGACCTGAGCTGAAGGCAAAGGCCTAACCAGGTGCCAGAAAATTTAGTACTTTTGTACAGCAAAATACTATAAACAAAATTAGAAAAAATACCCGTTATTTTGGGATAATTATTTGCAATGCATGTACCTGACAAAGGGTTATATCAAGAACGATAAAAAAAAAACTTATATATCATGGGGCTCCCCAGGTAGTTCAGGTATTAAACATCTGTTTTTGGCTCAGGTCATGATCCTAGGGTCCTGGGATCAAGCCCCATATTGGACTCCCTGTTAGTTGGGAAACCTGCTTGTCCCTCTTCGACTCCCCTGTTTATGTCTCACCTCTTACTGTGCCTCTCTCTGTCAAGTAAATAAAATCATAAAAAGAAAATTTTTTAAAATATGTATATCATAAAGGAATAAGAAAAATACAAAAAAACAAAATGATTTTAAAACATTAAGCCAGCATTTCATACACATCAGATAATAAAAAGAATTAACAATATTAGGTATTTGTGAATTGTGGAACAATGTGACTCTTATTGTTGCCAGTAGACAAACAAATGGGTATGACTCTCAGCTAGTACTGATAACAAATTTCAATTGTATTCCAATATTCCTAGAAAAGTGTCAATACAAGTACAAATGGAGACACTTTAAGAATAAAATTTATAGCACTTTAGTTTAAAAAAAGAACTTAAATTTCAATACCAAGCAAAGAAAGTCTATTATCATATGGTTTCACTTACTTGTGGAGCATAAGGAGTAACATGGAGCATATTAAGAGAAGGAAAGGAAATGTGAACTGGGATAAATCAGAGTGGGAGATGAAGCATGAGAGACTTTGGACTCTGAGAAGCAAATTGAGGGTTTTGGAAGGGAGGAGGGTGGGGAGATGGGTGAGCCTGGTGGTGGGTATTAAGGAGGGCACTATTGCATGGAACACTGGGTGTGGTGCATAAACAATGAACCTTGAGACACTGAGGAAATAAAATAAAATAAATTATCTGTAAAAAAGAAAATGGATCATGGTATTCTTCTATAATGGAATACTATAAAGCAATAAACATGAATCAAAACATGGATAAATACCACAATTATAAAGTTAAACAAATAAAAAAATGTAGATGTATATATGCAAGATCATTCTATTTATATAAAGTTTAAATCATATATATATTCAGTGTAAGTATATGGAACATGTTTGTGGATACATCAATCTGTTATGAAAGTGCAAAGCATTCCTGGAAATCATGAATACCAAATTGAAAATAGTAGTCACTTCTAGAGAAAAGGGAGGAGAGGAGATGTGTGCCTACATATATGTCTCCATATATATCTACATACTGTTTATTTAGAACAAGAAGCTAAAAAAAGGACAAAAATTTAAGTCATGACCAAGCTGTTTAATATATACACAAGAGATTTTTATATTATACTTTAAGATTTTGGGCATGTACAATATTTATAACATTATTTGGGGGTGAGAATACAATTCAAGGATAACGTCAGATTCTTGTGAGGAGGACTGGGTGGTATGGTTGCGACATTAGGCAAGATAGCAAATAAATAAAGTAGAACATGCATCGGAGGTAAGATGAATTTTGGTTTTGGTCATATTTGATTTAATAAGCCTTGGGAAAGCTAGTAAAATGACTCCGACAAGCATTTAATAAATATGTCTGAGGCTAGAGTTAGAGACTTGATGTTCATAGCCTATACAGCTTTGATGAAACGATAGCTTTAATGAGTGTCCTGGAGAGACTGAGTCAAGTGAGGCCATGTTTTGAGGGCAGAGCCATAGACAAATTATTTTTTAAGGAATAGGTAGAAGAAATAGATCTAAAAAGAAACAGGAGAAATTATTATCAGAGTTATTAGGATAATCCGGAGATGGTTGTTTCCCAGAAGTAGGTGGAACAGAGTGTTAAGAACAACTAGGGCTTTACACCATTATTTCTATTTTGGAGATGAAAAAACTGATGACAAGAACATAGGCAATTTACCTAACATGACACTGATCATAAGCACAGATCCAGAATTCAAACTCAGTTCTGAAGGCCTCCAGAGCCTAAGCTATGATAACACTCAATTCCTTTTATGTCTATATGTATGCTTAATGTCTGAATGTAGTTACTATTCAATATGATAAATGAATGCATAAGTGAATAGGGACACTAGGTGATTTTGATTGAGTTGCATTTTTCTCTGGAGCTGTACAATGAGTATGTGTTGGAAAGAAAAGATTTACAAGTGACAACTATTTTGTTTGTGTGACAGGTAGATCAGCCTCCATGAGTGTTTTGTGCAAATATCACGTGTTACAAATCACGGTAATTTCAAAAGGTATGTATTCCTTTTGTTTTGGTTATTTACAACCTTTCAGAATCATAATGATCTAATGTTTCCCAGTACTACTAAAATATATGATATATTTTTAAATGAATCAATGCAATTTATTTTCACTATCTGTAAAACATCTGTCACTTTATTTCACATCTCATATAGCTCTGAGTCCACTTAATTATAATCATGATTGATATCACAGAAGACCAAATGAGCATTGTTTCCTTTTTTTTTGCCTCACAATCATTTTTTATTGTGTTATGTAAGTTACTGTTTATTAGTTTTTGATGTAGTGTTCCATGATTCATTGTTTGTGTTTAACACCCAGTGCTCCATTTAATACTTGCCCTCCTTAATACCCATCACCAGGCTAACCCATTCCCCTACCCCCCTCCCTTAAAACCGTCAGTTTGTTTCCTGTAGTCCATAGTCTTTCATGGTCCATCCCCCACTCCAATTGCTCCCCCTTCATTTTTCTCTTCCTTCTAACGTCCTCCATGTTATTCCTTATGTTCCACAAATGAGTGAAACCATATAATAATTTACTTTCCCTGTTTGATTTATTTCACTCAGCATAATCTCCTCCAGTACCATCCATGTTGATGCAAAAGTTGGATATTCATCCTCTTTGATAGCTGTGTAATATTCCATTGTATATATGGACCACAACTTCTTCTTTATACATTCTTCTCTTCAAGGGCATATTAGCTCTCTCCAGAGTTTGGCTATTGTAGATATTGCTGCTATGAACAATGGGGTGCATATGGCACTTCTTTTCACTACATCTGTATCTTTGGGGTAAATACCCAGTACTGCACTTGCAAGGTCATAGGATAGCTCTATTGTCAATTTTTTCAGGAACCTCCACACTGTTTTCCAAAGTGGCTGCACCAATTTGCATTCCCATCACAGAATAGGAGGGTTCCCCTTCCTTCACAACCTCTCCATCATTTGTTGTTTCTTGCCTTGTCCATTTCTGCCATTCTCATTGGTGTAAGGTGGTATCTCAATGTGGTTTTGGATTTGGCTTTGAATTTCCCTGAAGGCTAATGATGTTGAACAGTTTTTCATGTGTCGGTTAGTCATTTGTAGGTCTTCTTTGGAGAAGTGTTTGTTCATGTCTTTTACCCTTTTTTTTTACTTGATTACCTGTTTTTTGGGTGTTGAGTTTGAGCTATTTATAGATCTTGGACACAAGCCTATTGTCTGTAGTGTCACTTGAAAATATCTTCTCCCATTCTCTGGGTTGCCTCTCTATTTTGCTGACTATTATCTTTTCTGTGCAAAAGCTTTTTATCTTGATGAAGTCCCAAAAGTTCATTTTTGTTTCATTTCCCTGGCCTTTGCAGATGTGTCTTGAAAGAAGTTGCTGTGGCCAATGTTGAAAAGGTTACTGCCTATGTTCTCCTCTAGGATTTGGATAGATTCCTCTCACTTTGAAGTCTTTTATCCATTTTGAGTTTATCTTTGTGTATGGGGTAAGAGAATGGTTGACTTTCATTCTTCAATATGTAGCTGTCCAATTTTCCCAGCGCCATTTATTGAAGAGACTTTCTTTCTTCCATTGGATATTTTTTCTTGCTTTGTTGAAGACCAGTTGACCATAGAGTTGAGAGTCCATATATGGGCTCTCTATTCTGTCCCATTGATCTATGTGTCTGTTTTTGTGCCAGTTCCATGCTGTCTTGGTGATCACAGCTTTGTAATATAGCTTGAAATCAGGCAACATGATACCCCCAGCATTGCTTTTCTTTTTCAGTGTTTCCTTGGCTATTAGGGTTTTTTCTGATTGTATACAAATTTTAGGATTGTTTGTTTCAGCATTTTGAAAAATGCCATTGGTATTTTGATTGGGATGGCATTACAAGTATATATTACTCTGGACAGCATAGACAATTTAATGCTGTTTATTCTTCCGATCCATGAGCATGGAATGTCTTTCCATATTTTTTGTCATTTTCAATTTCTTTTCTGACTGTTTTATAGTTCCTGGAGTACAGATGCTTTGTCTCTTTGGTTAGGTTTATTCCAAGATATCTTATGGTGTTTTGCTATTGTAAATTATCTTTGTTTCTTACTTAGACTACTATACTAGCCATCCAAACACCTATAGGAATTGAGGGGGTAAATCAGCTGGGTATCACAGATAGGGACATCTTAAGCAGAGGCAGTATCAAGTGTAGAGTCTTTCCAGAATGTTTGAATATGAAAGTATTAGAGCTGAATGAGAGGGAAAATATTAAAACAGGAGGTCAAAAGAGTAACAAAGGGACATGCACTATGTCATACAATTGTCACTGGCTGCATGTGGTTATTGAGCCCTTGAAATGTGAATAGTTCAAATTGAAAATGTGATGTCAGTATAAAATACATGCCATATTTTAAAGATGTAGTATGAAAAAAGGAGTATGTAGGGATGTCTGGGTGGCTCAGTCAGTTAAGCATTTATCTACCTTTGGTTCAGGTCATGATCCCAAGGTCCTGGAATTGAGTCCCACATCAAGCTCTTGCTCAGCAGGGAGCCTGCTTCTCCCTCTGCCTGCTGCTTCTCCTGCTTGTGCGCTCTTTCTCTCTGACAAATACATAAATATTTTTTTAAGAAAAGAGAGAATGTGAAATAGATCATTAATAATATCTTATATTGGTTACATGGTAAAGTGGTAATGTTTCATGTATGTTACATAGAGTTTTTTTTTATTGTTACTAAATTTTTTTTTCCAGTGTTCCAAGATTAATTCCCCATTCCCCACACCCAGTGCTCCACGCTTTAGGTGTCCCCAATACCCACCACCAGGCTCTCCCATCCCTCCACCCCCCTCCCTCCAAGTCCCTAAGTGTGTTTCTTTTTTTTTTTAATTTTTTTTTATTGTTACTAAATTTTTTTTCCAGTGTCTCAAGATTCATTCCCCATTCCCCACACCCAGTGCTCCACGCTTTAGGTGTCCCCAGTATCCACCACCAGGCTCTCCCATCCCTCCACCCCCCTACCTCCAAGTCCCTCAGTTTGTTTCTGTGTTCAAAGTCTCTGTTGTTTCGTTTCCCTCCCAAGATTACCCTAGTTCCCATTTGCTTTCCTTCTGCCACTGTCCTCCAGTTTGCCCCTCATGCACCGCAAGTAAGTGAGACCATGTGATACTTGACTTTCTCTTCTTGGCTTATTTCACTCAGCATAATCTCTTCCAGTCCAGTCCATGTTGCTACAAAAGTTGGGTATTCATCCTTTCTGATGGAGGCATAGTATTCCATTGTATATATGTACCACATCTTCTTTATCCATTCATCTGTTGATGGGCACCTTGGCTCTTTCCACAGTTTGGCGATTG
>PITA01012320.1:7791-18104 GCA_004023965.1 Spilogale gracilis
CTGTGAAGTCGCCCGTTTGGGCGCCGTGGAGCCCGTGCCCGGGCCGGCTGGCCCAGCTCTCTCCAGCTTGGGACATTGTCCTGCGATGCCAGAGCGTTGTGTCCTGGGTCACTCTCCCTGGGGCTGTGGATGTCCCTAAGGAAGGACGTCCTGGCCACCCTGCCATCGCCCGCGTGTGCCAGGTGCCAGCACGGGCTGCCGTCTGGGCCCTTGACCTCCACCTCGGGCTGCCGCCTGGGGCTCTGAATGGTGGCAGCGGAGAAAGTGCAGGACTGCCTTGTCCCCAGCAGCCTTCACTAGTTTTAAGTCGTAGCAGCAGAATAAAGGACGCTGCTCAGTAGTTCCTGCGGCCTGCCTGGCCCGTGGGTTGGGTTCCTCGGGGCCCTGCAGAGGTACAGCAGCCCGGCTGCCACCTGGTCCAGTTCACTGTAAGGATGACAGCTGACTGGTGTTACACTCTGGTTTCGGGCTAAGCATTTTTGTTACTTAATACAGGAAGGAAGGCGATGGCTGGCCTGTGGACGGGGGCCGGAAGAACTGCGCGCCACCATCCAGACCTGGGTAAGAGACGAGGCTGGGTGGCTGGGGATGGCTGCCCTGCGGGAGCTGGACGTACCAGCACCCCAGATCCAGCGGCTCTGCTGCACCTGGGACATCGGGGCAGAGAGCAAGCGGCTATTTCTACGCTCAGTGCTCAGAACAGTGAGCACTAAGAATGGTTTGTAGCCGAACATGGCCTAGAGCTGCTGTGGGGGTGGGTTGAGCGAGCTGTGCACACGGGTAAGCAGTGACCAGCCTCGGGCACGCTGGGATGGAGCAGGAGAGGGCCTCCTTCCCAGAAGTGGTTCTGTAGGTCTGTGTGGACCGCGTTCTGGAAGTCTTTGCCAGGTGTCGTGAGCCCCCGACTGAGAGCCGGTGAGTGGCCTGGGGTCTCTGGCCGCTGCCTCGGGGGGCTTCTGGGCCCTGTGCCCACAGACACCCCTGCCTTAAGGACCCTTGAGACAAGTGGTGCAGGAGGCAGTCTGGTCAGGCTGGGGAGGGGGAGACAGGGCAGCCGCTGTAGAGCCCTGCAAGCCAGGGCGGTGGTAAGAGGAGGGGGTGGCCTTGGGAGCCCCAGTGGGCTGACAGGTGTAACCAGGGCTTTCCCGCCTTCTTGCAGGTGGAGAGCCCAGCACTGGCCGGAGCAGGCGAGACCCAGACCGGCTGTTCTGGTTGAGACTCACCAGGTTCAAGTTAAAAAAAAAAAAAGGAGTAAGATATATTGCATTTATTTTCTAAAACATAAAGCGTTTGTGCAGAACGTTGGTGTTGGGAAGCAGCCGTGTGCTTCGCGGGTGGAGCTGCTGGGCCAGGGCACCCGGAGCCGTTACCAGGAGGTGATCCAGGAGGGCTCCAGACAAGGAGAGCCGGTGGTGGTTTGCAGAGGCACCAGCGGCCGCCCCTGTGGCCTGGGCCCTGCTCTCAGGGGAGGGCGGGGGGGCCCTGTGAGTGTGCCTCTTGAGGAGTGGGCTCTTTGCCCCAGCACCCTTGAGTCCTGGTCCTGCAGCCGTTGTGTTCTGGGGGAAGTAAAATGTTTGTAGAGCTTTCTAACTGCCCAGAGCCCATGATTCTCATTTTTTTTTTCCGTTAAGATTTATCTTAGCAAGTACGGTGGGGGGGGGGTGGACAGAGGCAGTGTATCTGAAGCAGAGTCCTCACCCTGGAGCCTGACACAGGGCTCGATCCAACGACCCTGAGATCGTGGCCTGAGCTGAAATCTAGCTGGACCGTCAACTGACGGAGTCACCCCCGCACCCCACTTCTAAACTGTCTTCGTGCTGTTTGGATCGGCTAATCCAACCCAGCACTCCCCACCCCACACGGGAGGAAAACCTAGACGGGGAAGGAAGTTATTTTTTAATGTAGGTAGGATGAAATTTTAGGAATTAATACTACAAGTATGGGTATTAACAGTTGAAGTTTTGAAATACATTTTTCAATAAAAGTGTTTCTGTTGGCAAAACTTGAGAGTAAATGGGTCTTGAACAAACTGTCCTAACTTGGCTTCGCCTCAGGGTGACTAGCTAGGCGGGAACAGGAGGAGGTGGGTGCGGGGAGGGGAGCGGCTCGCTCTTCTGAGCTGCTACATGTTTGGCTGCGGGACGTTCCAGAAAGCGGGTGAGCAGAGTGTTGGCCTCAGGTTCCCGCCTTGCCTTTCCCAGGCATTGTAACGACTTTGAATTAAGCCTGCAAAGGTCAGTGGTCCCCAAGGACTTAAGGAGCAGGCTCTCCTGTTCCCCCAGCTCCCTGAGCCTCTTGGCATCTGGCATCTATAAGTAAGAAACCTGTGGCTACTTGTGCGTGAATGTTTTGAAACCTTGCTTTTGGGGTTTCCGCCTCCCAGAACACGGAAGCAGAGGGAGCAGCCTGCTGCTTCTCCCTTCAGTCCCACGGGAAGGGTGTGCAGCGCCTGCGGCTTCCCCTTGGGGAGGGGCAGGGAGAGTGCTGGACTCTTTCTTGGGTGGGGGGTTTTCCCAGGGCTGGCGGGAGGGGGTCTGGAGCAGGAGGAGCCGGGCTCCGCAACTCCTGGACCCCACTGGTACCTTAGGAGCCCGCCGCATCTGGCACCCTGGCACCCCCCCCCCCCTTGCCCAGAATGTGGCTCTGGGAGAGACCGTACCTCTGATGCCCGCCGAGGCCTCTCCAGCACACTGGGACCCGGAGGGCCATGCTGAGCTCACGAGGCCGGTGGCGGGGCTGGGAAGCAGGGGTCTAGCGTGGCGGGAGGGAACCAGGGCACTCACAGAAAAGCGGTTTATTTACATCACACGTTCTTCAGAATAACCCAGGACCTGGGTGAGTCATCTGGCCAGCCCTTGTGGTCCGGCGCCGGGCGCTCCCAGCCTGCCCTGGTCCAGCCAGCTCCATGCCTCCTCTCAAGGCTGGTGGCATCTGGAGCTGGGGGGCCCAGGCACGGGCTGGGGAAAGGACCCCCGCCCCGCGCAGCTGCTGGGGTGGCCGCCGGAGCAGGCCCAGCCATCACGAGTACTTGGTGCTGGAGATCTTCTTCCAGAGCAGGGTCTTGAGGTGGCTCAGCACGAGCGAGTGGTGGGCCTCCACCTGGCTGGCCAGCCCGCTCAGCGTGGTGCAGGTGCGCAGCTGCTGGCCCAGCTCCTCGCGCAGGTCCGCGGGGGCGCCGGCCAGCAGGTAGTCCCGCAGCAGCTCGCACACCTTGGCCAGGTTGGGCTGCAGGAGGTCGCCCTTACACTGGCGCATGAGCTTGTCGCAGGGCGCCCTGCAGTCGCGGCCGTACGTGCAGTCCGCACTGTGCTGGCAGGGACGGCCCTGCAGGAAGCGGCGCACGGCCGCCTCGGGGGCCACCTGCTGCAGGTCGGCCATCTTGAAGTCGTACTGGGCCGTGTAGCCCACATTGGCCAGCGTGGTCTCGCACATGTAGAAGGTCCCGTAGGCGCCGTGGAAGAGCTCCTCTACGAACTCCAGCAGGCCGATGGCAATCTTGGCCCTCCAGGGCCAGGCGGGCCCCAGCCACTGCTGGAGGGCCGCGTGCAGGGCAGGGGGCAGCAGCGGGCGCAGCAGTGGTGGGAGGGTGGCCCCCTGCCAGGAGCCGTGGGGGACCCCCTCCGTGACATAGAGGTCCCCGCACGAGCCCAGCAGCCTGGTCGCGTGCTCCTCCTGCAGGGACAGCAGCAGCAGAAACTCGTTCCGCTGGAGCAGGGCCCACAGCGACCTGGCCTCGGCCAGCGACACCCGGCTGTCCTTGTTGAAGTCGGCCATGAGCAGGAGCTGCCCAGCCAGCGCGGGCACGGAGGGCAGGTCTCCCAGGTTCGCCTGGCATTTGAGACCCAAAGAGGGAAACCGAGTCACTTCAGGGCCAGCGAGCCTGACCTGACATTGGCAGGACACTCGCCTTGGCCCATTTGGCCCCGGGCCTGGGTGTCCGCAGGTGGGCTGCACACAGGACCCCCAGCGCATCTGCCAGCCTGGAGAGCACGGGTGGAGGGGACAGCCCGGGGCTGGGTGAAGCCACACGTGCGCCACCCTCTCTGGGAGCTGCTTCTGGGACTTGGTGTCGCTGCATCTCCACTAGTGCGCGGGGAGCTGGGGTGTGGGTGCTCAGTGTCTGCTTCCCCCCCCCCCCCCCCCCCGCTCCCCACACGCAGAGTTCTCTCCCCCACAGGTGCCCTGGGCTCCGCACAGCCCCTAGGAGCCAACTGACCTTGAGAAAGCTGAGGGTCATCTCTCGGAACTCCTTAATTGACGTGCCTCGGGTGGGCTTGTCGAACAGCAGCAGCTCCTGCCGGGGGGCCGGGTCCGACCTGCCCTTGGTGTCCAGGCCCTCCTCGATGCCACACTTAATGGTCACCTCCTTGCCCTGCCACAGCCCACTGTACACCTGCATGGGGCCACAGGGGTCCTTGAGCTGCCGTCCCCTCCCGCTGTCCCCCTGGGCTGAGCCCAGCTGGACCCTGCGTGGCTTACCTGCCACCCTGGGACGGAGGACAGGCATGCCCTCCACTCCACCTTGTGCAGGTTGCACAGGTCCTGGCACATGGAGCCCGAGATGATGCCCTTGCGGTACTGGTCACACTGGGGACAGGAGGAAGACAATAGGAAGTGGCCTCATGGGGTAGGGCCCCTCCCCCACCATCCACATGGTACAGGTAGAGGCCGGTCACGTCTGCCACTTGCCACCTGGTTAAGCCCCTCTACTTCTCCGAGGGGCCCCCAGAGGGGCCCTCAGACCGCTGCAGCTGGGAACCAGCAGCCTCTGGCTGTACTTGGCCATGCAGGGCCAGGGCCCCACCCCGCTGGCAAGAGCCTCTGCTCCCTGAGGCCTGAAAGCTGCCAGCCCCTCGCGGAGTCCGCCGCCACCCCTGCCATGTGTCCCCACCTGCAAGTTGTGCGAGTCTGGGTCTCCCCAGCATGGGCTCGCTCTCTCCCCTGTAGCAGGAAGCAGAAGCAGCAGAGCCTGAGACGCCCTGGGGCCCTGACCCTGCCCTGAGGGTGGCGGGAGGGTGCCCCGCCTGGCCAGATGTCCCGGGAGCCGCTGGTGGCCAGGATCAGGCAGGGCTCTGGGGCAGTGGCCGCCCGCCACCGCCCACCCTCTTCCCTGCAGCCCCCTAATCCCTATGGGTCTAGGCTGACCCAAGCAGGAAGGTGAGGGAGCAGGAGGGGGATGGAGTCAGGCCCCTCCCGCCCGGGCAGAGAGGTGCAGCACCCAGAGCTCTGGGGGGCGGGATGCCTTCCAGGGAAGTGCATCACCGTTGCCATGGTGCCATGGAGCCGGCTGGGAGGAAGGAGAGGGAAGTGAGTGTGCGGGGTGTGCAGAGCAGGGCGCCACCCGAGTGTGGGGAGGACGGAGGGCAGGGCCGGGGACAGACCCAGAGGCCCGCGGAGGCGGCATCTGTGTGTGGCATCCTGAAAGCCAGGGACACTTGTCAAGACGGGAAAGCGGAAGGAAAACCCATTCTGCCACCTTGTGGGGAGTCCCACAAAGGGCCAGCTCTGAGCCCCAGGACCCCCCCCAGAACTGCAGGGCCTCCGAGGGGGCCAGCCAGGGTCAGGCTTCTGCCCCCCACCACCCCTCCCCACCCGTGGCGGGGAAGGAGCCTGGCTGCCCCAGGGGCTGAGGGGGACAGTGTGCCCCGTGGTCCCGGCCCATCAGGCCTGGGGCAAGTTGCCTGACCTCCCAGGCTGCTTCCCGCCCGCAGGGGGCTGAGTACCTGCCAAACACCCAGAGCCCACGCGAAGCTGACCTGCGACCCTGCTTGCACCTTGGGACGCGCTGTGCAACCCCGAGGCAGGCAGGTCTGCGCTGGAAAGGAGGGGACATCCCCAGGGGAGGCCTCTGGGCAGTTTCCTCGGACTCAGAAGCACCTGCTGACCCCCTAGGCCCCTGCTCCCTGCGCCCCTAGGTCAGGCTCCCCACCCCCCGCTGCCCTCATTCCCGTCCTGCGTCCGTCCCAGCCCCAGAGCTCACTGCAGCCCTCACCTGCCCCTCAGGACCCACGGCCACCGCCCACTCCTGGCCCTCCCCAGCCCCACTCTCACCCTGAGCCGCCCAACAGGAGGGCCCTGGGCCCCTGGACCCGTGAGGGCAGAGCCATGTGTCTGGTGCTCAGCTCAGGCCTGGCCCCTGGAGGCCACCAGGGAGCCACTCTGAAGCCGGCCAAGAACAGGCAGGAGAGGAGGCCTTTGCCCCCAAGCGCGGGCACTGTGTCCTCAGTGCCCCTTGCCGGAGCGGCCCTTCAGGAAGGTACTCAGCCATCAGTTGGGGGGACCGGAGCCCCGCCTCCTGCAAATCCTGCCACAGGGCTTCTCCCACCTCTAGGCTTGCCCAGATGTGGCCCCTGTGGGACTGTGGCCAGAGCAGAGGAGCCTGCGCCCTTCCGCGGCCAGTGTCAGTCCCCTGCAGCCCCTCAGGAGGGGGACCCTCTTCATCTTACCGTGGGGAGGAGCGGCTCCAGGCCTGGCCCGGGGGCATCAGAACCCTCCCATCAGCTCGCTGGGGGCTCCAGGCTGCCTGGGAAGGCCGGCAGGGGCCCCTGGAGCTGGTGTGGCCGGTCCCTCCAGCCCAAGTCCCGGGGTGTCCACTAGGTGTGTGCCCGTGAGCCCATGTGCCTTCCTGTGTATGGGCACACGCAGGCTCATGACACCCGCTCCTTCACGCGCACGGACACGTACGCACGCCTGAGGCCCACACGTGTAAGCATGTACACACGTCACTGAGGCCACGGGCTGCCACCTGAGCACAGCCCCCCCACCCTTTGTCCCCCGCAAAGACTCTACCCATGCCTCCTTTGGTGAATGCCTGACCCCGGTGGGGGTGCTCAAGGCCCCCAGCATCTGTCCATCCCAGGCGCTCTGCTGAGAGTCCTCCCCGCGCACACCCCTGACCATCCCAGCACCCCCGCCCTGCCCCTGCAGTGGCCTCCCCCGCCCCCTCCCTCCCTCCCTGCCACACCCTGCGCCCGAGTCCGGTGCCGCTGCCCCTGAGCATCCAGGGCCTGTGCCCAAGGCGACACTTACGATGACCACCTGGCAGACGTGCCCACGGCAGAGCTCTGCGTAGGACGAATAGTGCACGTACACCATCCAGCTGCCCACAAAGATGCCCAGCCAGACCAAGAAGATGTACTTGACCCTGAGGCCCGGGAGCCGGCCCTGCTGGGAGAGAGGCCTGTGAGGAAGGGCCACGTTTGGGCTGTGGGCGCCCCCTTCACGGGCACCGACCCCTCCCGGGGCCAGCATCCTGCCCCGCTCCAGCTTCCGAAGCAGCCCCTCCAGAGGGGTGTTCCCGGTCTTTCTCCCCGGCCCCCTCCCCATCAGGGCACCCACCCTGGGGCGAGGGCAGGGCCTGGTGCTCCCACACTTTTACATCTCACGGGCAGGCAAGAATAAATCTCAAAATTCGGGGGACACACAGTAGGAGACTCTATTTTGATGAATAAAGATTTTTTTTTTACAAATTTCCCTCCTGCCTTGCTCTCATTCCATAATGACCTCTAACCTCTGCACAAGGTCAGGCTGGAAAATCCGTTGCCCCCAGGGGCACACTGGACTGGTGGGCACGGGGAGGGCGCGACAGGGCGTGGAGGCTGCAGGTGCAGAGAGCGGATCTCAGCAGCCCAGCTGCCCCGGGAGCCTTTAGGAGACAGCCGGCATGTCCACCGACAGCTGAATCACTACACAAAACAGGGTCCGTCCACACTGTGGAAAATCATTCACTCTAGGAGGAAGGAATCCCGCTCCAGCTACACCGCGGATGCACAGGGCGTGGTGCCGAGTGCCACCAGCCCGCCACAGAGGGACCGATCTGGAAGGACCCACTCCCAGGAGCCCCGAGTGGAGGGGGACCCACAGACCCGGGGTGGGGGGCAGTCCATGTGTAACGGGACAGTCTGGTGTGGGCAGAGGACCCCGTTCTGGGGACGGACAGAGGGACTGTGCACTTTAAGGTGGCTGAGACGGTCAATTTTATGTCATGTCTGTGTTCCCACGATAAAGAATAAATAAGACAGCCAGCACCTAGCCTATGGCCAGAGGCGCTGCCCCTGATGGATGAGTGGGCTGGGAACGGCGTCTCGGGGGCTCAGCCCCTCTGCCGGATCTCCCCAGGGGGCTCGCATTATCGGGTGCAGGGGGGCCCAGGCCCACGGGCAGCAGGCGGGCCAGGGCGCGGCCCCTCCTGTCCAGCTCCCCTCCCCGCCCCGCCCGGCCCATCCCAGGCCACCTGGACTGCTGTCCAGGAGGGCCAGCTGAGGGGACAGGATTACCAATGTTCCAGTCAGGGGGGCCGGACCCCAGAGAAAGGACTGGGACCCAGGGACCAGAGAGCAGGAGGGCCCAGAGCCTCAGGCCCCCACCTGGTGGTGCTCTGGGCCTGCCCCCCCACCCCCACCCCGACGCAGCTCCGGCAGCTGCGGCCACCTGCGGCCACCTTCACGGCTCCTCCGGGAGAGGCAGGGGGCCTCACCTCCTGCTGCGTGGGCACCCATTCCCAGAGCTGGCCCTCCTGGGAGAGGCTGCAACAGGAAGAGCCCTGAGAGCTCCGCGGATGAGCTCTGAGCCTCGCCGGCCAGTGGGGGCAGCAAGGACTGGGGCGCGCTGGGCAGAACGAGAGGGCTGGGCCTCAGGCCCACATGTGCACCACATCTGCTTCCGTCAGATTTGTTCAAAAGGAAAAACAGGAAAGCAGAGAAACGGGGAGGGCGGGAGGGGGGCGGCTGCGGGGGTGTTGTTTTGGCCGGACAAGGTCAGAAGAGTTCCTCTAGGCGGAGAACAGTGCTGTGGGGGGGGGGGGCTGAGTGTGACCCTGGGGGCACTGGACCGGGGCTCACAGAGGGACATGAGCCACAGCCCGGCCAGACCCCCCCACAGGCTCTCCCGGGACACTGTCCCCACCTGGCCAACTCCAACTGATGCGACATCCTGCTCTTACATGGGTACTTCCTCTGGGAGAAGTCCCTGACGCCACGGGCCCCACGGCCCACCAGTGAGGGAGTCCACAGGACCAGCAGGCCCTGCTCTTCAGCGGGTCCCGAGCGCCCGTTCCCAACACCACCTGGCCCAGGCTCGACGTGAGGCCACTGACTTAGTAGGAGCCACGATACCCACGGGCCAGCACCCCGCGTGCACGATGGCACCAACCCGACCTCCAGCCTGGGGGGGAAACTGAGGTTCTGAATACGACCCGACCACAGCAGGTGGGTGGGGCTGGCTTAGATCCCCAGGGGACTAGCCTGTCCCGGGTAGGGTGCCAGGTCACGCTCTGGGCCTCCCAGGCAGCAGCCTCATCGAGGCCCCTCTGTCAGGGGACCGGGGGGGGGGGGCAGTGCACAGCCCACTTCCTAGCCTGGGCACGGGTCCCCACACCCCTCAGCTCCCACCTCGCCTGCGGCTGGACCAAGACCAGGATGCACCCAGGGAGGCAGGCAGGGTGTCCCACACAAGCACAAAACCCCAATGTTTCCTGGCTCTGAGGCTCCTCCCCACCCCCCAGGGGAGCTGAGGACAGCCAGGCCCCAGGGCCAAGGACGCGACCCTGACAGGGACCTCGATGCCCTGGCCCCAGGACAGCCCGGGGAGTCTAGGGAGGTGTGGGCTGCCCGAACAGGGCTGTGCCCGAGGCCATCTTGGGGTGCGCCTGGCTCCAAACACCCAAAGCAGAGGTGACAGGCTTCTTAGCGCGGTCCCCAAGGCAGCCTGGGCTTCACCAGCAGACGGTGGCCCCCGCAAGGACGGTCACCTGTCCAAGGTCATGGTGGGGTCAGGCAACCTCCGAGCTCAGGCTGCCTAGAAGATGACCCAGGGGCAGGTTCTGCCCTTCTGAGAGCGTTTCTGCGTCCAAGTTTTCCGTAACAGAAAAACAAACCTTGCCCCTTTTAAGTGAGGAAAGAGGCAGGGACCTGGCGCGGTTTCTGGGCCTCCGGGGCGGCTGGGGGTGGGGTGGGGGTCCAGCCGTGGGGGAGGGGCTTCTTCAGGCCGGGGGGGGGGGCAGGGGCGCCCCCCCAGCATCCACCGCCCCTCCGCCCGCCCCATCACCGCCCCCTCCCCAGCCCCTCCAGCCCCGCAGCCGCCCCAACAAGGCCACGCAGCGCAGCGCGCAGGAAGCCCGCGGCCCGCAGCCGGTGCCCAGGCTGGCCGCCGCGGGCCGCACCGAGGCCGGGCAGGCGGGCGCCTACCTGCAGGCCCTTGGAGAAGGGGCAGAAGAGCACCAGGTGCGCCAGGCGCCGCAGCCGCCGCATGGTGGGCCCCCGGCGTGCGCGGGCCCGGCTCGGCTCGGCCTCAGCCCCGCGGGCCGGCCCGGAACG
>PITA01012320.1:18204-35967 GCA_004023965.1 Spilogale gracilis
ACTAGGGGAGGGGCGCCGCGAGAGGGGCAGGGGCGGGGGAGGAGGAGAGGGAAGCGGGAGAGGAGAGGGGCGGGGGCGCCGGGAAGGGCGGAGGAAGCGCGGCGGGGGCGCACGGGGGAGGGGCGATGGGGGCCGCGGTCCCGCCCCCGTCCCGCCCCTCGCGCCCCCGCCCGCGCCCCGGGTTTGGGCGGCGGGGCTGTCACCGCGAGCTGTCGCGGACGCCCGGGCCGAGCGACGAGCCGGCCGCCTGCAGAGCCCCACGGTGGGGCAGGGTCGGGCGCGTGGGGGCGCGCAGGGCCCGGAGTGGGGGTCCGCGCCAGCCACCCGGCGGGCCTGGAGGGGAGGTGGACGCGGTGTGAGCGTGCGCTCGTTTCTTGCGTTTGTTCAGGGAATGCGGCGAACGCGCCTTTCTTACTGTGCGGTTGCGCCCGCGGTGACCTGCCGCCCCGCAGCCGCCGCCGCGCCTTTGTCTTCGAGGCCCCGCAGCCCAGCCCTGATTGTCTCCCCGCGTCCCAGAAACCCGGTGCAGCGGGGACAGCCTTGGAGTCTGGCCTGTTACCGCCAACAGCAGAAATTCCGTGCCCTGGTCCGTGCGGGCTCGGTCAGCGTTCGCCCGGACGGGGGCTGGCCAGGGGCGCAGCTGCGGAGAACGTCGCGCTGGGTTTTGTGTGCAGGTGGGTTTTCCCCGCCCTGCGGACCGGCGCCGGGAAGCTTGCTTGCAGGTGCGCTCCAGGCTCCCGCCCCAGTCGGGCACCTGCTGCTGTCCGTGGGAAGCGCAGTGGGGCATACAGATCTGTAAATCATCTCTGCCCAAAGGTACATTTAATTTAAATTTTTCCCCATCTTTTCTGTAGCGTTTGTTTCCTTGTTATTGGGTTCAAGGAGTTTCCCCTAATTTCTGGACACCACTGCATATCAAACAGGTGATCTACAAAGATACTTCCGATCTGTGGTATGTCTTTCAAAGAGCACGAGTTCCTCATGTTGAAGTCCGAGTGACCCATTTTTTCCTTTCACAGTTTGTGCATTTCTCGCCTGTCCTACCTAAGAAACCTGCCTAGCCCAGCAGCGCAAACATCTGTGTTGTTTTCCAGGGTTTTCGGTACCGCAGTGTATCCCCTTACCTTCAGTGTCAGTTTCCCCAGTGGCCACGGTCCCTTGAGGATCACCCTCCTTCGGACCCAGATGCCCAGGCCCGCAACGGCTTCCCAGGGCGCCACCCGCCTGAGCCCCTCAGCTCCTTCCTCCGGCCACGTGGGCATCTCATCCTCCCGCAGCGTCCAGGAAGGGTGAGCACAGGGCACTGTGACATCTGGAGCGAGACCACGGCCACGTAACTGTATCGTGGCGCACTGTTACTGGGGCTCTGTTTTATCATTAGTTACTGTCGTTCCTCCCTCCCTGGCCCAGTTCACAAGCTGAGCTTAACCTCGGAGGGGTACGCACAGGGGAGGACGGGGTCTGCGTGGGGGATCGGCCCTCTCCGTGGTTCCAGGCGGCCCTGTGGATGGGGGCCGCTGTATTGGGTTTTACACGTAGGTCAGGGATTCAGTTTAAAGCTAACTGGGACATGGTGCAGGTTATAGGATAAGGTACTAATTTAGACTCTGGTCTTGTGTTTTGGGGTGTTTCTTTGTGGGGCTTTTCCACGTGGGTGTGTGGTCGTCACAGCAAAGTTGTTGAAAGATGAGCTCCCGTGTGCGTCTGTGGCACAGAGCCGCGTGGGCCACTGTCCCGTGAGCAGCTTTCCCGGCACCTGGAGGCGGGCTTTCAGCAAGCTCCCCCCGCCAGATTCCCAGCGATGCCATGTTGGGACCCACGGTCTCAGCCTGGGGCCGGGGGACTCCAGCTCAGCCCTAGAGGGTCTCCCGGGGCTGCTCTTCAGGCCATCCTCTGTGGCAGACTTTCCCCATGTGCATCGCCACGTGGCTTCTGTCACCCGATGGGATCCCAACTGGCACAGGTCAGGCGCAGAAAAGAACTCACGCTGCTCACCCTCACGCACCTAGTGTCCCAACCAGATGGTCATTACTCTTGAACCAAGGGCCTTGCCAGCCACGTGAGGGTCCAGGTAGCTGGACCAGAATGAAGTTCATGTCCCGTAGGCCCCCTTGTGGACCGCTGGCCGAAGATGCCCTTAGAGGAAAGAAGCCTCCTGCTCTGGAGGGTCAGGATAGGGTCCTGATGGCCCCACCCGCACACCTTCATCCTGGTCATAACTGAGGCGGTGGATGGACCGAGGTGCACCTTGCCGGGGGCAGCCGCAGGGCCCAGGCTGGGAAGAGGGCACAGAGGGGGAGCCAGAAATCTTCGTCACTAAACTTGGGAGAAGGTTACTCCAAGGCTCAGCTGCAGCCGTGACCGGGGCCGTGGGGCCATGGCTCGCCTTTGTGATGCAAGGAACACAGTTGTCTGATGACAAGTGAGATGGGACACACGGGTTCCCGCGCATGGCCAGCCGGCAGCACGGCTTGGAAAACCAGCCCTGTGGCGAGGGAGGAGCCCTGATGGAGTCAGCCTGCCAGGAGCTAGGGCTCACTGCCTGGGGACTGGGAGACAGGTGGCCCCGCCCTGGGCAGGAGTCCCATCTGGTGTGCAGTGGCCACCCCTGCACCCGGAGCACAAAGTCTGGTGTGTTGCAGCTCATCTGGGATGCGGGGTGTCCCGGGGCATGGGGCCGTGAGGGATCCCGGGGGCGGCAGTCGCCCCTGGGGTGGGGCGGCAGCTTGTGTCGTTAAAGAGCAAGCACCCAGATGGGGCGCCTGGGGGGCTCAGTTTGTTGGGCGACTGCCTTCGGCTCAGGTCATGGTCCCGGAGACCCAGGATCGAGTCTCACATCGGGCGGGAAGCCTGCTTCTCCCTCTCTCACTCCCCCTGCTTGTGTTCCCTCTCTCGCTGTGTTTCTCTCTGTCAAATAAATAAAATCTTAAAAAAAAAAAAATAAAAAAGAGCAAGCCCCCGGCGCCCTGAGCATTCACAAGCCGCCCAGAGTCAGCCAGCGGCTGCCACGTATTCCCACGGCCACAGTCCCCAAACGGGGTGTCTTTAAGGTACGGTTTTGCAAGCGGCAAACCGGACCGGTCTCCTAGGCCTGCTCTAACAGCATCGCGGCCACACGGCTGATGGTGAAAGGGGCTGATTCTCCCAGTTCTGGAGAGCAGGCTGAAGGCAAGATGTCAGCGGGCTCGGCCTGCCTCCCCAGGCTCGAGGGGACAGTCCGTGCCTCCACCAGCTGCTGGTGTCGCGGGCCATCCGTGCTGCTCCTTGGCTCGTAGCTGTGTCCCCGCAGTCTCTGCCGTCACCATCGGAGGCTGCCTGGCCCCTGTGGGTTCCCCCTCTATCTCTGTGTCCTCACATGGCCTTCAAAGAGCCTGTTTCCAAAGAGGACACGTTCTGAGCTTCCAAGTGGGTATAAATCTGGACGGCCCGGGACACCCTCCAACTCACTACACGGACAAAACAGCCCAAGAATTAATGAAAATAGAGGGACCCCAAAATAAAAGTGGCTTAATCAGGAGAAATGTGTATTTATCTTTCATGGAGCACTCTAGTGTAAGCGCATAAGGGTTGAGAACCCATGCAGTCCAGGAACATAAATTCCTTCTGCCCTTTTCATGTTGGCATTCTCAAGACAGGTTTCTGTCTTGGAGTTGAAAATGACTGCCCCAGCTCCAGCCATCACCTCCACACTCCAGCAAGGAGGAAGAGCAAAGAAGTGAAAAGCATGCCTCCCCCTTTAAGGACCTGGAACTATGTACCCCTTCGGTCCCAGTCCCTGCAAGCTTAGTCACATGACCAGCCTTGCTGCAGAAAAGCCTGAAACACAGTCCTCCAAGTAGCCGCGGGTCTCACTGGAGCTGGGACCCCATAGCCTTGGACCCACATCACAGGAAAAATGGAGATATGGGGACTTAGGCCCCTGGATACATGGCCCTTCCAATAGCCCATCTCACCGCCCCAGGTCCCAGTGGCCTTGGACTGAGGTCAGGAGTCACGTTGTCCCCTTCAGACAGGCGTTCTGGGAGGGGTGGGGAATGGGGAGCCCAGCACATGGTGGGGATGCCATGAGGCCGGGGGAAGGTGATGTCTGCATGGAGACCTAGAGGATGAGGGGTGGGGCCGGGGAGGAATGGGCTTCCAGGCAGAGGAACGGAGTGTGCAGAGGCCCAGAGGCAACAGCCTGGACCAGATAGGAAACTGCGTGCATTCCAGCAGAGTGCGCCATCGGGGGTCTCAGCTGGGCAGCAGGGTCCTGAGGGGCCTCGGTGGGGAGTCTGGATGAGGATCTTCAGCACAGACGGTCTTCGTTCCTAGCGACCATGCGTGTTGTTAGTAACACGCGTGTGCGTGTGTGTGTGGGCCCTAGGAGAGACATGTCCCGGCTCTGTCCGGGTTCCTGAGACTGCTTAGCGGTGCTCACGGGGGGGGGGGGCCTCAGCGCGCTGCTGTTGTAATAGACACGCGGCTTTCAGGAGTTTTAGATGATCAAACCTTGCTTGTGCACCTCAGAAGGGGGCCCGAGCGGGCAGGAAGGGCCAGCCCCCCGCGCGGCACGTGGCGGGGCTTGGGTCCCGCTCTGTCGCCCGGCGGGCGCGCCTTCCAGACCTCACGCGGCCAGGGTGCGTTGGGCGACGGGTGCCCGGGCAGAAAGTCGCGTGACGGAGACCGCTGGGCCGAGAATAAGCAGGCCCGGGCCCATTTCCACGTGATGACTTCCGTGTCACCTGGGGTTGGCTTGGCAAACTTCTGTGTGATTGTGGGGTTCTTTTTTAGGGGCGTGTGTGTAAGCCTTCCTCCCTGCAGTCATTTTTAGCTGATTGTGGCTGTTCTTACTTTTTATCACTGTGGGGAATCCTGTCCCCACATTCACGTGTTGAAGCCCTACCCACCCCCGTGGGAAGCGTTAGGAGGGGGTACTGGGGGTGCTGGGGTTAGTGCCCTTGAGAACAGAGACCTGCGTTCTCCCCCTCCCTCTGTCTCTGTCTGTCTGCACACCTGTCCCCACCTGCGCGGGCACAGCAAGAAGGTGGCCACAGCAGGCCAGCAGCACTGTCCCCGGGAGCCCACCCCGATCCCACGTCCCGCCTGCAGAACCCTGAGAAGGGCGTGCCTGCCTCTGTCAGTGCCATCAGACTCCTCGGGCCCATTCTCGGGGCCCGCTGTTCCCAGTGAAGTTTTAAATGTGTTTTCACCTTGATGAGACATCAAAGAAATCATCCAACCATCGTAACAAAAATGAGCTTCCCTCTGGCCCCAAACAGACTGCCTTTTCCCCAGCATCGCTTCTCGTGGGCCTCGTGCTGGGCTGTGGCCCCGGGTGAGGGGTTCCTGGGGGCAGCCCCGCAGGGCCCTGGAGAACGGGCTTCTCCTTTAGAAGGGGCCGCAGTCCGTCTGAGCACCCGCTTTGTGGGCCGCCCCAGGTTCTGTTGCCTGAATGGACCCTAATCATGTAACCGGTTGCCTCTCAGTGCGTATTCGGGACGGTCTGAGCTTTCTCCCTCCTGGGCAAGGCTGGGTGAGAGGCCTTCCGGCTGAGCCCATACCCATCTCTTAATTATTAACTTTAGAACAGGTCCCTGCAGGGGACATTCTGGGTCAAAGGCTTTATCTCCCTTGTTTTCCGTGGTAAACGCCCCACAGATCCCCACCCAACCGCCCCACTGGGGCCTAACTAGTTCTGGGGGTGTTCAGCTGGCTGCTTCCCTCCCGTCCCCACCCCTACCCCATCCTTCCTTCAGTCCCGGAATGCATCTCCGCTTGCCTGTCCCCGAGCTGCTGTGAATGCTGTTCCCTATGCCAGGACTTCAATGCAACCCCCGCCCCCACCCGACAGAGGCCCCCGGATGCTGGGACTCCCCGTGCACCCCACCCCACCCCCTACCCAAGGACCCCGAGCTCCCTGCACCCAGGGCCGAGTCTGCCTCTGTCCCAGACCTCCTTGGACCTTGGGAGCTCTGGACCTCGAGACTGACCTCCGCCATGGGGAGAAGCTCCCTGGCAAGACCAGCAGGGATGGGTTGGGGCTGGAGATAGAGGGGGTTGGGGAGGGGAGATGGAGGGAGGGAGAGAGAGGGAGGTGACCACAGATGGGAGTAAGAGTACCGGGGGCAGGCTGGTGGGCTGTGACCCCTGGCAGCCGCCGTGGTTGGTGTGGGCGCCGCCATCAGAGGGGACTGAAGGCTGGGACCAGCTTGCCTACTCATCCCCTCTGAGAGCTAGGTTGGCCATCCATGGGGCAGGGAGGAAGAGACCCCTTTCGAGCCCCCGTGAGAGCCCGTGAGGGGACCCTATTCCCGTGTTTGGTTCCAGGGACTCTGAGCTCGGCCTCTCCCATGCAGCCTGCTGTGTACCCTGGCCTCGTGCTCCAGGCCGTGCGGGGACCCCCGCTCCGGGCAAGCCGGCACCCACACCGTGAGGACCCTCAGGCAGCCCCACGGGGTGGTCAGAGTAGCCGGGGTCCCGCAGCCAGCACCAGCGACCAGCATGTGAACCCCGCAGCCCAGTGAAGTCTTCAGAGGACCTCAAACCTGGCTGACATCCTGACACAGGGCAGAGTGACCCTGAGTGAAACGCGCATCACCAGGCTGCTCCTGGCTCCCGGGCCTGAGAACCGCGCGAGGCTTTAAGCGGCTCTGACTTGGGGCCGCGCATTCCTGGATGAGGAGTACAGGGTGGTCTTTAAATTGGATGCACGGAAAAGCACCTTCCAGGGAAGAGTAGCCTCAGAGAAAGAACAAGGGACAGGGAGTCCAAAAGGCATTTTATTTTACTTTATTTATTTTTAGAGAGGTGGAGAGGGGCAGGGGGGACAGGGAGAGAAGCAGACTTTGCACTGAGCGCTGACCTATCACGGGGCTCAATCTCACGACCCTGAGATCAAGACGTGAGCTGAAATCAAGAGTCAGGCCCCTGGGACGCCTGGGGGGCTTGGCAGGTGAAGCGTCTGCCTTCAGCTCAGGTCATGACCTCAGGGTCCCAGGGTCGAGCCCGCATCAGGCTCCCTGCTCAGCACAGAGCCTGCATCGTCTCCCTCTCCCTCTGTTGCTCCCCCTGCTTGTGCTCTCTCCACCCCCTTTCTCAAATACATAAAATCTAAAAAATAAAAATAACAAAAGAGTTGGACCGTTAATGGACTGAGCTGCCCAGGCACCCCCAGAAAGGCATTTTAGAGAGGACTCCTCAGCACCTGGAGAATCAGATCGGTACACGCTCCGTGGCAGGACCTGGAGGCATCCCGGGGTCCACCCACCAGCTCCCACCCCTCTCCCCGGGACCCCGCCGTGGGCCCCATGCCAGAGGCACACCAGACTGTCGGGCCCTTGAGTTCTCTTCTCCCACTTCTCGTCCTGGTATTCATGTGTCAGGCCCCAGGTGAGAACTCACCTCCCGCAGGCAGCCAGCCTGGATTACAGCACCGACACTCGATCGGCTCCCCTCATAGGCCCACGAGCAGAGAGCTCCCCAGGACCAGCACCCGGTGCCTTATGTTCCGGGTTCTGGAATGAGCACGGGGAATGCCATGAGTGAATTTTCTGGGCCCTCTGTAACAAAGGCCCAGAAACGGTTACTTAAAACGGCAAAACTGCATTCCCAAAGTTCTGAGGCCGGAAATCCAAAATCCAGGTGAGGGCAGGGCTGTGCTCCCTCAGGAGGTTCTCGGGACGGTGCCTCCTGCCTCCTCGGGCTCCCGTTGGCTTCAGGTGCTCCTGGGCTGTGGTGTCTCCCTGGTCAGTTTCTTCTTTCTCATCTCCTATAGGGACACTGGTCATTGGACTTAGGACGCACCCAAATAATCCAGGATGACCCACTCCTCTCAAGACCCTTAGCTCAGTATATCTGTAAAGACCTTTTTTCCAACTAAGGCCCCGTTCCCAGGCACCGGGTAAGGGACTGGACATCGTCCAGCCCACTCTAGGTGGTCAGTGCACTGGGTCCTCCCACTGCCAAAGCGTAGAACTCCGGGGGCTGGAGCCCAAGCGACTCCCAGACCTTCTCCACCAAGGAGGGAACAAAACTGACATGTGTTGGAGCCGGTGCCTGGTGGGCGGGCGGGAGGCTGCAGCCCCCCAGGAGAGGTGCCCCAGGTGTGGGGTCCTCAGCTCCCCACCTGCACGCCTGCCATCTCCCCCAGCACCCCTGATTTAGATCAGCAGGATTCCCACAGGTTAAGGTCAAGAGAATAGGTATTCCAAGGTGCACAAGCCTGTGGGCAGTGACCCACCGTGAGGGAAAGAACCTAGGAACACCAACATCAGACACAGGCCCCTGAGAACCTCAGCCACGGCGCGGAGGGGACAGGACAGCCAGGGGAAGCACAGCAAGCAAAGGACCAATCCCGGGTGTCAGAGCAGCACCGAGGAGCTTGGAGGAGCTTGGAAGGCCCACCTCCTCCCGCGGCGGCACCCGGGGCACGGGTCTGCCTGGTGGGGGTGCTCGCGGGCTTTGGGGCCCTCCTCCCGGAGGAGCAGAGCCGTCCCTGACCGCCGCTCCCACTCTGGGGAGCTTCAGCCCCGGGGAGGATCTGGAGTTGGAGGTTCGTTATTTCCTCCTTCATTCAGGGCACACTGACAAGCCCACCATCTCAGGGCCTGGGAATGGGAGGTGAGCGAAACCTCGCCTTGCAAACCTGAACCTCACAGTGTCACAGAGATGACTCGGGTGGGCTTAGCTGTGCCGTGCAGCCATGAGAAAGCGTGAGTCCTGCAAGGGGGGCAGTCCCAGCGACGGTCCCAGGCAGGGACAGTATTCGGGGCCTCACCGAGGGCTGGGGTTCTCAGGGCAAGGGGGTACCCACGGGCAGGGGGCAACTCCAGGCAGGTGACAGGGTGACTCTTGCTGGCGTGCCAAGACCAGGCCTCAGAGGGAAGCCTAGAGGTCCGGGTTCATCCTGTGGGAGAGGAAGTAGGGCTGAGGGGATGTCTGTGGAGCAGATGGCTGGGGAGGAGGGGAGTGCCCAGCAGGGAGGCGGCCAACCCTGCTCCCTCCCAGCCCTGCCAGGGGTCCTGGGACATGGGGACTGCTCTGCTGCTGCCGGCTGGCTGTCTGTGCCCCTCAGGACAGAGGGCTCTCCAGGCCCCGCTGGCGGCAGGTGCACTCAGCTGGCGGCAGGTGCGCATGAGAAGCGAGGGTGAGCTGCTCCTGTCTCACCTTGTGCTCCAAAGCCCTAGTGGAATCTCTTGTCGCTCTTGGAACTCAGTGCGGTGAGTCATCAAGAAGCCACTGGCCAGGGGCACCTGGGGGGCTCAGTCCTTCATCGTCTGCCCTCAGCTCAGGTCATGATCCGGGGTCCTGGGATGAGTCCCACATCGGGCTCCCTGCAATGCAGGAAGCCTGCTTCTCCTTCTGCCACTCCCCCTGCTTGTGTTCGTTCTCTCTCTCTTTCTCTCTCTCTGCCAAATAAAAAAATAAAGTCTTTGAAGAAGAAGAAGAAGAAGAAGCAGCTGCCGCCGCTGCCACTGGCCAGTGCTGGGGAAGGATGTGTGAATCCTGCGTAGCTCTGCACATACTGAGATGCGCGAAACTGTAGATTATTTATCCAGTGGCAAAGGCAGAGAGACAAGTGTGCAGAAAAGAGGCTCACCTGAGTGGGAAGCCCAGGGGGGCCTCCTGGAGGAAGGAGCTCCAAAGTTGAGTCCTAGATGGAATCCAGGGGAACCGAGGAGGGGAGGCACCAGTCAGGAGCCCAGGACACCTTGTCTCCGCCTACTCTCCCCACCCCGCCCCCGGGCCCTGGCGCCCTGGCCTCTCGCCTCCCAACCAGCTCCCGCCCCCAGGTTGCCCCTGGCTGCCTCGTGGGGAGCGGCCACCCTGTGTGGGGCTGTCCTCTGTTCAACGTTAACGTTCAAGAAATGTAAATCCCGGCTCGTGCTGATGTAACATGAACACGTGAGTGTCAGATAAGGAACAGGGTCCGTGTTCAGGGCACACGCTTGGCGCTGGCATTTCGGGGAAAGGACCGCACATCCCTCCCCCATTTCACTTCAGCGCCCTGCCCCCACGTCCTGCTGCAGGGGCCCAGGACTTCCAAAAGCCCCATCCCCAGCCGAATAGACTGGTAGTTGTTGACCGCCTGGGGGGTGGAGGGGAGAGGACACGCCCCTGCTGGGGTAAAACCCGCTGCCTTTTTAATTATTACTTGTAGTGTGGCAAGATACGCAGGACCTAGAACTTGCCATCTTAACTGTTGAACGCATAGCTCAGCGGCCCTCACACTCCCATTTGCTGTGAAAAATGGGGGGGGGCAGGCTCGGCGTCCCACCGCTGGCCTGGCGGGGGTGGGCCCTAGGAGCTGCGGGAGAATGGGCACAGGGGCTCCGTGTGCAGGAGGGGAGCCGGGCGCGTGTGGGAGTGGGGGAGGGGGTGTCAGCGCCCACGGCAGGCAGTGACTGGGGTGGGGAGGAAGGGGAAAGAGGAAACTTGATCTGAAGGCATTGGCCCGGTTTCTCCTATTGGACGCCCAGGGACGGACCAGAACCCACACCCCTGCCCCAGGCCCGCAGAGCCTCTGCACCACGCCGCTCCTCTGGGCTCTGCTCTCTGGAGGCAAGTTCCCCCCCAGAAGGCTGCACAGCCCCCCAGGACCCCTGTGACCTGCCAGACAGCTTCCGGTGGCACTGCCAGGCCTCTTGATGCCCTGGCTGGCTGACCACTCCGTCTCCGAGGGCCAGCCCGGGCTCCTGCCCGCGCACGGTGACCCCACCTGAGAACGGAGGGACGGTGTGGGAACCCCTGGGCACTGGACCTTACCAGCAACTGAGGACTCATTGGACTCTCAGCTCTGAAGCTAACGATACAGTATATGTGAATTAATTGTATTCATATAAATTTTTAAAAATAGACCCTCCCCTCAAGGTGCCACGGCCTGCGGCCGGGCGAGGACTGGGCTCTCCAAACGCGCAGGGAGAAGATGCAGCCGAGGGCTTGGGTCTCGCCCCACGACCGGCCACGCTCTGCGGTGTCTGGGCAGTGCAGCAGGTGGGGGCTCAGCGTGTGCCCTGAGAGGCCCTGACTGGGAGGGAGCCGGGGTGCAGAGCTCCTCCCACCTGTCTGCCTGTGGCAGGTACCCCAAGAGCTCATTCTATTTAGACAGCACGGTCGTGACCCTGGCAAACACCTGGAGCCCTCCCCTGGATGCTGGCCCTGGGAGGGGATCCAGGGCTGGAGCAGGCAGAGGTGAGCACATCTGTCCCCCCCCCTCGGGCCTACAGACGCCAGCTTGGGCCCTGGTTTCCGGGGACACCATCTGTGTTGGGGGAGGGCTCATGCTCTCATGCTCGCGCACCAGTGTGGTCTCATGAAAGCCAGCGATCAGGCTCAGGGTCTCCCATGGGCCAGGCCCCCCTGGGGTACACGGGGAAAGGCCTTCTGCCAGCTAGAGTGCCCCTGTTAGCAGGAGGCCCTGCCGCCAGTCCATGTGCATGGCCGGTGCCTGGTCGGGAGCAGCCTCGGCTGGGGGGACCCCGCGAGACCCTCAGCAAACAGCGCCCCTGCAAGGCCCAGCTCCACGGGGCCCATGACTCAGGCAGGACCCACGGCCCACAGACGTTTAGGGGCCCAAAGACGTGTTTTCCTTGCCTTTCAGAAGAAAATGAGCTTTTGTGGTGGAATATTGCATCCGTCTTTGGACCAACACAGTCCTAGTGGACAGTGCTCAACAGGCCCTTACGGAGGACGGAGGCCCGGGGGCCACACTGGGGGCCCGGGCAAGCACCACCTCGCCGGAGCGCCCGAACTGTGGATCCGAGCCAGTGAAGACGAATCCATGCAGAGCTGGGACAGAGAGGAGGAGACAGGATGGAGGCCCGGGAGCCAGAGGAGGGGGCGGAAAGAGTGACCATCGTCTCCCCATGCTGGACACCAGGGGCAGACAGGGAGCGTGCTGCGAGCCTGTGGCCTGGCTGGGGGCTCTGCTGTCCCTGTCCCCAGGGGCCTGCCTGGCCACCTGGGGGAGCTGAGGGGCCAGGGAAAGATGTCTGTGCGGAGGGTCCGTGGGACTGGGGGTTCAGAGGGAGGAAGTGAAGCCCCTACACCCCAATACCGTACCCCCTGGCACTCGGAGGCAGTCTGGTCCAGTCAGAGCTGAGAGGGCCTCTGGTCCACAGGCTGAGCACCATCTCGGGGCGTCTGGACCTGCTTGCAGCCCCGGGGTGACTGGCCTGGCGGGCACTCTGGTTAATCACCAGCTGCCTGTTCCCGCCAGGGAAGGGCCTGCTCCCCAAATCCTGGAGCTCCTCCCCTCTGCGCTGGTCTGTCCACTAGAGGGCAGTGCGCCCCGCGTTTGGCGGAGGCCAGGCCGGCTGGGGGTCGGAGGGGGGGCACAAGCTCGCAGAGAACCCGGGGTGTGCATAGGGGACTTGCCCCTAGTCCGGGGAAGGGGTCACCAGATACAACACAGCATGCCTGCTTAGATCTGAATTTCAGATACCAACAAATCCCATTTTTTGGTATAAATATGTCTTTTTTTTCTTTTTTAAAGATTTTTTTTTAAATTTATTTGACAGAGAGAAACACAGCCAGAGAGGGAACACAAGCAGGGGGAGTGAGAGAGGGAGAAGCAGGCTTCCCGCCGAGCAGGGAGCCCGAAGTGGGGCTCGATCCCGGGTCTCCGGGATCATGACCTGAGCCGAAGGCAGTCGCTTAACCAACTGAGCCACCCAGGCGCCCCTAAATATGTCTTAACTATCACATGGGACACACCCTAAAAAAGTATCCCTTCTTTTTTTTTTTTAAGATTTTATTTATTTGACAGAGAGAGATCACAAGTAGGCAGAGAGGCAGGCAGAGAGAGAGGAGGAAGCAGGCTCCCCGCCGAGCAGAGAGCCCGATGCAGCCTCGATCCCAGGACCCTGAGATCATGACCTGAGCTGAAGGCAGAGGCTTTAACCCACTGAGCCACCCAGGCGCCCCCAAAGTATCCCTTCTTTATCTGAAATTCGAGTCTTATGCCATCCTGTATTCCTGCCCGTAGCTCTGGCGACCCACCTGGGGAGAGGGGGAAAGCAGCAGGGACTGGGCCCAGGGGTTGGACAGTGGCAAGGGTCAGGGTGGGACCACAGGTCTGGCTTCGAGCTCATTCGCTCAGTGACTGCCATCTGATGGGTCACCGGGGATGTAGGCAGATGTTGGCTGGGGCGCTGGCAGACGTCCAGGCAGAGGCAGGGTGCAGTGGGCTGGCTCACGCTGAGCTGGGATGCCTTGCTTCTGCCCTCTGGGCCCAGTCTCCTAGACTCAAGGACTCATTTGTCCAGGCGTCTCGTGGGAAAGTGTGGTGACTATCAAAGGCCAGAGAACCAGGTCGGCTGGCTCTGGAGAGGATAGCTCTAGTTGTACTTATTGCTGTTGACACGATCTAGACTTGGGCAGTGCACAACCCGGAAAACTGTGCCCAGCGGTCCTGAGCAGTACCTCTGCTTCTCTCTTCACCCAGATTCCCATCTCCACCTGGCAGGCTTCTGTCCCCACCAAGGCCTCTGGGCTCCTGCAGGAGTTTCCTTGTTCATGACTTCACCTGGATTTTGCGTGGATTCATGAATGGAGTTAGGGCTCTGACTCACTTTCCACCCCTCAGGAGGGCTACTGCTGCCCCAGCGCTAGTGGCCCCAGACCCCGTTGTCTCCTTTGAGCAAGTGTGTGTGTATGTGTGCTGCACAAGCACGGGCGCACAGAGGGGCGGAGACAGAGCTCTGACACACACACACACACACACACACACACACACACACACACACACACACCTCTAGGAAAGTGGAGGGGGCGGGACAGACAGGCTGAGGCTCTGAGGGCCTGGCTCAGAGGTCGGGGGCCACCCAGGAAGCCCGATCCCCCCAGGGGCGTGGCTCTGGGACTCAGAGACAGCCCCAAAGGGACCCACGTGAGGCAGGACGCTCAGTCCCGTGGTGAGAGCTTCATCTCTGAGTCCATCACTCCCCTGCGACCCGCGCGGACTGGCCCGCAGAGAGAGGAGTCACCGGCCAGTGATGATGGGCAGCCTGGGCCGCTGTCTGCGCAGCTGGGCTCCCTCCTGCCCACTCCCCACCTCATCTTGCTGGTGGGCAACCTGGGAAAGGGGAAAACGTGCTCTCTCATAGATGGCGAGTCTGAGCCTCCAGATTAGCTTTGCCGAGGTGCCCCCGAAAGCCCTGACCGGCCACGTCACGGGCCACAGGCGTGGCTCACGGTATAGACATTGGCCCAGGCACAGTCAGGAGCAGCGGAGTAGACCCCGTGAGCTCTCCAGGGCTGCGGGAGATCCGCCAAGTCGGGCGAAGGGTGAAGGAGGCCTGGCAGGGAGGCTGCGGCCCTCCTCCCTCCGGCCTCCTCCTAACCTGCCCCCTGCCGCCACCCCCAGGGCCCAAGGAGGGATACTGGCCTTCATAACAGAGGGCAGCCTGCTTGGCCCCCAGCCCCATCGAGTCAGTGCTCTGGCGGGGAGTGCGGGGCAGCTGATCCAGTCCAGACGCCAGCTGGGGCAGGGGTGAGGTGACCAGAGGGCAGCCTGCCTGAGAAGGGGCCACCGGCAGGCCTGGCATCTCGCACAGGGCCTGCCCCGTTTACCCTCCCAGGCCCCTAGGGGCCCATCCCCGTTCCCTCCCAGGTCTCTGGGGGCCCATCCCCGTCCCCTCGGCTCAGACAAGGTAACTGAGGCCCTGGGAGGAAGGGCTGCCCCCAGGTCAGGCTCCTGCTCTGTCTTGCCAGCCAGAGTCCCAGGGGCGTCCTCTCCCAGGCCCTGCATTCCTGTCTGTGCAGTGGGGGCTGGGTGAGGCCACCTCCGAGGGCCTGTCTGGGACCCGGGGTTCTGCTTGCTCTTAGAGGCTCAGGTGAGTCTGCTCATCCGAGTGCAGAAGTCAGACTCGCCTGTCATGGATGTGAGGGCCACGTGGGGGGCCACCACGTGGGGGACCCGGCTCTTCCGTAGACCTGAACGGGCCTCAGTCCAGGACCAGGACCTCCAGCTCGGGTTCCTCCTGAGGCCCTGTCTCCCTTCCACCGGCCGCATGGTCCTACCTCTCCATCCCTGCCCGCTTCTGTCCAGTGCTCTGGCCCAAATGCTCTCGAGGGAGATCGCTGGGCTGTTGCCCCACCTGTCGCAGGCCCTCGCCCTGCCCCTCACAGCTCCCCCCTGCCCCCCCAGCCCGGGACCCAGGAGCTCCAGACCCCACAACCAGGTGATGACTTCCCACTGGCCCCTGAGCGTGGGGGCCACATGTCCCAAGCTCCATGCGCCCTAGCCTGCCAGGCCTCACCCCCCCCTCCGCCTCCCTGGGGAGTTTGTGGCCCTGACACTGCCCACAGCGGAGACCCGGGAATCCGGCCCAGAGGCCTCACCTCATCTATTTTTAAGCACAAGCTCATGAAAGATTCACAGGCTGCTTTATTTACAGGTGGTGGGATGGCCCAAATACCCGGAGGCCTAGGGGAACTCCACCTGAGCCCCCAGGGCAGCCCAGCCCTGATCTCACCAATCACCAGCAGGCCATCTGCCCCCACCCACACCCTCCAGGCTCCTCTGCCCCCACCCACACCCTCCAGGCTCCACTGGCTTTCTCCCTTCCTCCCATGCAGCCTGACGCCTGCCTCCCAAGGACCTTCTCCCCAGGTGATGAGCCCCCCCCCCGCTGGAGGGGGCAGGGGTCATAGGGAGCTCCCCCCAGGCCCCCCCCACCACCATGCCCTGCCCCGAGATACACCCCGCTGCCCCCAGCCGCATCCCTGACCTTGCCGGATTGTCAGGCAGGCCCTTGCTGAGCCGTCACCCCGGGCAGCTTGCATGAGAGGGGAACCTACCTCCACACACAAGGGTCAACATCAGGAGTGGCCCTTGCTGGGCCCGGTTCATCCCAGCCTTGTGGGGCGAGACTTGCGTCCCCATTTTATAGATCAGGAAGCCGAGGCTTCAGTGCTTTGGGAAACATGGACTACGAAGCCACGTCTTGGAACTTCAAAGCCTGGGTGCCCCACCCCTGCCCTGAGCGCCACGTGGCAGGGAGGGGTCACACAGTGCTCACTTTATCTCGGCTTCCAGGCCCAGAGGGCCCCAGCCCTGCCCTGCAGACACGCCACCCGCCACCCAGCCTGAGAGAAACCTGGAGACCACAGGGGCCCGCCCAAGCGCCGGCGGGAGGCGGCCCTGGTTGAACACGCAGTCAGCCTCTGGCGGCTCTGCCCAGGGGAGCCAGCGTGCCCCCAGGCCCCCAGTTTCCCGTTGCCCAGCCCCTGGCACCCAGTGACGGTCCCTCTCCTTGGCTGTGAGCTCCGGTGGGTCTCAGGAGGTGTGACAAGTTCAGCCTCAATTGTGTCTGCTGGTGTCTGGATGAGCCCCAGGAAGGCCCAGGAGGGCCCTCGGCTGTTGCCCGGCAGGGGCTGGGGCTGACTTGTGCTGAGCTCCCCCAGCACGCCCCCAGGTCATCGTGGGGACCCCGGGCGCCCTGGGGGGCTCAGACAGAACACTGGCGCATCCCTGCCCATCAGACCAGGCTTCCCCACTCTGGCCACACTCTGGGCCGGATCCTGAGTGGGGCCGTGTCCGTCCCTACTCAGTTAAGAATAACTGACTTAAGAGAAAATCTTTCTCCACCAATCCAGAAGATTCTTCTGAGCTTTGCTTTCTAGAAACAAAAAAGGTTTTGTTAGCTTTCCAAATAGGACTGTGCGTACTGAGTATTTCTCTTAGACCACACCCGAGGAGTCTGACGCCCATGCCCTGAGCGTGTCCCCGGCCCCCAAGCCCCCTTCCCAGTCCCATCAGGGGAAGAATGTTTTCTTTTCTTTCAACATTTCCCCAGGAAGAAACTGGGGAAGAAAGTGAGATTGGGTAACAGCCTCTCTGTCAGGCGTTCCCAGAACCGCTGCCCCGGGAGCTGGAGGACAGGACAGGCCCCCAGTCACTGGCAGCTCGGGACCAGGCACGGGACACAGCGATCAGGCTCCTCCCCATCACTCCAGCAGGGCGACTCTCGCCTCTGGGAGGCCATTTTCCATTTGTAAGATGGGGTTGCACCTGCTGGGGAGTAAGTGCCTCCGGCCAGCCAGGCATAGATCTCCCCGCTGGTCATGCCCCTGGGAGCAGGACAGATGGGCCCCAGGGAAGTGGCCATCCCACCGGGTCGGGGAGGCTCAGCACAAACCTGCAAATGCGTCATGAAAGGGTAGGAAGTGCTGGAGAGGGGGTCAGGGTGAGGAGGGACAGGATGGGGGAGCTAGAGCTGGAGGGGGGTCCCCTTGGAAAGGGTGCTGCTCAGGGACCAGAAGGAAGCCCCCTTGGGTACAGTGGCCCTGTCTGCCCTGACGGCTCATGAGGCCTGGGTTCCATGCATCCCGTTGGGACCCCCAAGGATGGCGTCTGTGGGCGCTGCTAACAGCCACAGAGAGCCTGCTGCCACCCAGGGTCCTCCCCGCAGGGTCTGCAGCCGCCCACTCCCTCCGGCCCAGTGCTCTCCAGTCTTGCTGTCACCTGCCCAGGGGCCCAGGAATCCTACAGGCTGCCGACGGGACAGTGCCAGCACCCTCCCCTCCCCCCGGAGGGCTCCAGGCCTCCCTTGGAGGGGCAGCAGGAGCCCGATGCTAGAGTAAAAAGAGACCAGGCGGTTTATTAACAGTGACACAAAGCTGTGTCCCCATAGACTGACACTGAGCCAGGAGGCTCTCATCGGTCCTACTGAGAAACACCACGGATGGAACTCAGGTAAAGCAATCCTCCCCCTGGGGAAATGCTGGGAACATCCGTGAATGGGCTACTATGCCCACTCAGGGAGCCCCGCCTTCCCA